>WAAF01007322.1:125918-203863 GCA_013400475.1 Tricholaema leucomelas
TGGGATTGCACTGACCCAGGTGCAGGACCTTACACTTGGCCTTGTTAAATGTCATGAGGTTGGCCTGGGCCCACCTCTCCAGCCTGTCCAGGTCTCTCTGTATGGCATCCCTGCCCTCTAGCAAGTTGACTGTACCACACAGCTTGGTGTCATCTGCATACTTGCTGAGGGTGCACTTGATTCCTCTGTCCATGCCACTGACAAAGATGTTAAACAGCACTGGGCCCAGCACAGGCCCCTGAGGGATGCCACTTGGCACTGGTCTCCAGCTGGACATTGTGCCATTGATCACCTCTCTACCTTTGATCATTCAGACAATTCCTTATCCAGCAGTGCTCCACCCATCAAGTCCATGTTTTTCCAGCTTGGTGACCAGGATGTCATGTGGGACAGAGTCAAATGCCTTACTGAGGTCCAGCTAAGCTTCTGTTCTATGTCACATGGGCACACATGGTTATTTCCTTCCACTTGACATTTATGATACTGCCTCTGAATGCTGTGTCCAGTTGTGAGCTCCCAGATACAAGAAAGAAAAACTGAAGCAAGCTCCACAGAGAGCTAGCAGGACAGATTTGGGCTGGGAGCATTTGCATGCCAGGGGATGCAGAGAGAGCTACCTTGATTTATCTTAAAAAGTAAAGGCAAGGAATCAACTTTGTTGCCATCTTCAAGTACCTGGTTGAGGTAGGTTGAAGGAAAACAGAGCAGCTTATCCTGGAAGAGCACTGTAAGAGGACACAAGCATGTACTGCAAGAATGGAAGCACCAATTATGTAAGTGCAAGACAAGTTCTCAACCATGAGAGCTATAGATTACTGGAATCAGTGTCCAGAAAGCCTGTGGGGTCACCATCTGCAGAGACACCCAAGCTCATGACCCCAAGAAACCCTAACCAGGCCAGCTTTGCACTGTGGGTGTGACCAGCTGATCACCAACCAAAGTCATCCTGTGATTCATAGGAGATTAGCCATCACTTGGCACTTTCATTTAACACATCCATCTTAATAAAGTTAAATGTCAGCACTTAATGGCAAACATCAGCAGCTAGCGGCTCCCAGCCACAAACTGGAGCAACTGTTGCAAGACATTGACTTCTTCATTCCCTCACAGCTTACCAAAAAGGGCCCTGTGCCATGCACTGCGTGACCCACAGCCCAGTGCCACATTAACTGCACCCCCTTGCCTTCGGTGCAGATCCCTTACTAGACAACTGCTTCAATCACGAATCGGAAGGGGCAGTTTCAGCCAGGATAAGGACCCCACAGGGGAAACCAGATGTTCCACTGCTGGCCCACCTGTCAGCTGGGCATCTGGCACCATGCCTCAAAACCTGGCAGGGCGAAGCCAGTTATGAATCACAGAATTGTTTAGGTTGGAAGAGCCCCTCGTGACCATCGAGCCCAATCATTATCCTAGCACAGCCATGACAACCACTAAACCACACCCTCTAGTGCCACATCTACACATCTTTTAAACACCTCCACGGATGGTGATTCAACCACTTCCTGGCAGCCTGTTCCAATGGTTGGCAACCCCTTCAGTGAAGAAATTCTTCCCAATAGCCAATCTAAACCCGTCCTGACTCAACTTCAGGTAGTTCCCTCTTGTGCCACCGCCTGTTACTGGGGAGAAGAGACCGACACCCACTGTACTGCAATGTTCCGTTCAGTCAGCTGCAGAGAGCGAGAAGGTGTCCCCTCCGCCTCCTCCAGTTCCCTCAGCCGCTCCTCATAAGATCTGTGCTCTAGACCCCCTCATCAGCTTCGCCGGAAAGGGAGGGCTGTCACAGGAGCTAGGCCCCCCTCGTCCTGCCCCGCTAGCCCCGTCTCCGGCCGCGCCTTCTCCGCTCCCGCTAGGGGTGGGAAGGTAGACGGGTCTGGGGGGAGCCGACGCTGGGGGACGGCGCATGCGCACCTGTGGAAAACGCCGGCGTCGGTGGCGGCACGCAGCACCCAGCCGATGAGGGGCACCCCCGCCAGCAGCTTGATGTTCTTCAGCGGGATGCCCTTGCTGCCGCCCCTCGCCAGCACCAGTGCGGCCAGATGGCCGCGCGAACCCCCCGCGCCCGCCTCCATGCCGGGTTCTTCTCCCGCCGCTGCCAGCTACTCGCTACCGGCGCCCGCCTGCGCCTAACAGGCATGCCGGGAAGTGTAGTCCCGGCCGCGCCTGCGCGCTGCGGAGGAGAGGCGCTGCGGAGGAGAGGCGCTGCGGAGGAGAGGCGTGGCTGCGGGGGAGAGGCGTGGCTGCGGGGGAGAGGCGTGGCTGAGGAGGAGAGGCGTGGCTGAGGGGGAGAGGCGTGGCCGAGGGGGAGAGGCGTGGCTGCGGGGGAGGGGCGTGGCGGGAGGCCGCGGAGGGGGCGTGGCGGGGCAGGGGAGGGGCGTGGCGCAAGGCGAGGGCTGGGGCCCGCGGAGGCTGGCAGGTGTAGGGGTCTGGCAGCAGTCGCTGCTCAGTTATCACAGCATCACAGTATCACAGTCTCACAGTATCACCAAGGTTGGAAGAGACCTCATAGATCATTAAGTCCAAGCCGTTACCACAGAGCTCAAGGCTAGACCATGGCACCAAGTGCTGCATCCAATCCTGCCTTGAACAGCTCCAGGGACGGCGACTCCACCACCTCCCTGGGCAGCCCATTCCAGTAGCCAATGACTCTCTCAGTGAAGAACTTTCTCCTCACCTCAAGCCTAAATTTCCCCTGGCGCAGCTTGAGGCTGTGTCCTCTTGTTCTGGTGCTGGCTGCCTGAGAGAAGAGAGCAACCTCCTCCTGGTTACAACCACCCTTCAGGCAGCTGTAGACAGCAATAAGGTCTGCCCTGAGCCTCCTCTTCTCCAGGCTAAACAATCCCAGCTCCCTCAGCCTCTCCTCGTAGGGCTGTGCTCGAGGCCTCTCACCAGCCTCGTTGCCCTTCTCTGGACACGCTCAATCATCTCCATGTCCCTCTTAAACTGGGGAGCCCAAAACTGGACACAGTACTCAAGGTGTGGTCTAACCAGTGCAGAGTACAGGGGCAGAATGACCTCCCTGCTCCTGCTGGCCACACCATTCCTGATGCAGGCCAGTTTGGGAGGGCTGTGGAATCATAGCGCCATTCAGGCTGGAAAAGACTCATTCATAGGATCAAGTCCACCTGCCAACCCAAAACCACCATGGCCATAAAACCTTTTCCTGATGTGACATTTCTATATGTTTTTTAACAGCTTTCAGAGACAATGTACTTCCCTGGGCAGTCTGTTCCAATGCACGACTGCTATTTCAGTAAATAAATATCTAATATGTAATTTAAAACTATCCTAGCCTAACTTGAGGTCATTTTCTCTCATTCTATCCCTTGCTACTTGGGAGAAGAGACTAGCACCCCCACCTCTGTGACTTCCTTTCAGGTAGCTATAGAGAGCAATGAGATCTCCCCCCAGCTTCTTGCAGACTAAATAACCCCAGTTCCATCAGCTGCTTCTCACAAGACTTCTTCTCCAGACCTTTCACCAGCTTTATTGGCATCTGCTGGACATGCTCCACTGTGTAGTGAGAGGCTCAAGGAAGCTGAGGGTAAGGGCCATCCTCTTGCCTTCTCAGGACTGTGTTACTCCATTTTGCAAGCCCTGCCCTGGGGAGGGGTGTCCAGCATCCTCACAGATAACAATTTCGAGATGGGATGGAGGTTTGCTAGCACACATGTAGCCTGGTATCTCTGCGTGTAAAAAAGTGATGCTGGTCAAAGGTGTGGCTGTGTTTCCTGTCAGCACGTAGAAGGTTGCTCTAAGGTGTTTATCAGTTCTGCTAATGGCAAGCCTTCAGAGCTGGGAGGAGCATGCACAGCAGCTTTTGTCTGGAAAGCTGCATAAGCATCAGGCAACCTGATTCAGGGATTTTTTCATCAGCCACTGTTGTCTGAAAAACAGATTCTTCCCCTCTGTGTGCAGTAATCCAATCTCACACCCTGAGATGAGATACTGATTTATTACAGTGCTGTGCAGGTTTGGGTGCTGGGGTGTATCCCCACAGATCCAGCACACCAGGTGGAATTTGTGGGTATATTTGCACAGTAAAATATGTATTAGTTACACCTGATGTTAGCACCTACTAATTAGACATCGGACAGTCTCTTTCTTGCTTGCTCTTAAAGACACAGCTTCTTTTAAGTTCAGTATGCATGCTCAGAGGGTGATGGGTTTATTTGGGTAGGGGTGTTTCTAGCTAGGAGGTGTGGGCTGTCACATTATAAGGGTGGTTCAAAGAAAGGATAACTTACATCTTTTTCTTGCCTGAGCCCGGCTTGATGACACATTTCAAAGTATCTCAGGATGTTCCCCATAATGTACTAACTATCGTCCAATTGAGAGCTCTTCTTGATATCCTTGGTGTGTTTTACTTTGATGGGAACTTCCAGCAGAGGCTATCAATCTTTTGGCTGCATCAAGAGAAATGTGGCCAGCAGGGCAAGGGAGGGGATTCTCCCCCTTTACTCTGCTCTCCTCAGACCCCACCTGGAGTACTGTGTGCACTTCTGGAGCCCCCAACACAAGAAGGACATGGAACTGCTGGAGCGGGTCCAGAGGAGAGCCACGAAGATGATCAGAGGGCTGCAGCAGCTCTGCTGTGAGGACAGGCTGAGAGAGTTGGGGCTCTGCAGCCTGGAGAAGAGAAGGCTTCGAGGAGACCTTAGAGTGGCTTTCCAGTATCTGAAGGGAGCCTACAGGAAAGCTGGGGAGGGACTGTTTACAAGGTCTGGTAATGTCAGGACGAGGGGGAATGGGTTTAAACTGGCAGAGGGGAGATTTAGACTGGATGTTAGGAGGAAGTTCTTCACAGTGAGGGTAGTAAGACACTGGCACAGGTTGCCCAGGGAGGTTGTGGATGCTTCCTCCCTGGAGGTGTTTAAGGCCAGTCTGGATGAAGCCTTGAGCAACCTGCTCTAGTGGGAGGTGTCCCTGCCTATGGCGGGGAGTTGGAGCTGGATGATCCTTGAGGTCCCTTCCAACCTAAACCATTCTGTGATTCTCTGATTCCATGATTTCAAGGATTTAGTTGCTAGCAAGGCATGCTTTGTTTATTCCAAGTGACCAGCTTTACATCTTGAGGCTCCTGACCAATCGTCCTCCTTAGAAGACCAATGCAGTACATTTAACCCTAACTTCAGTTCTGCCCCCCCCACCTCAATTCAAGAAGGACATAGAACTGCATGAGACAGTCCAGCACAGAGCCACAAAGATGATTAAGGGAACATTTCTCTTAATGAGAGCAGGTGGAGGGAGCTGGATCTAATTTTTAGCTTGAACTAGACTGAGGGGTGATAAATATGTGAAGGATGAGAGCTGAGATCATGGAGCCAGGGTCTGCTCGGTGATGCCCAACAACAGGACAAGACGCAATGGGTGGAAGATCATAGAATCAGTCAGGGTTTGAAGGGACCACAAGGATCATCCAGTCCCAACCCCCCTGCTATGGGCAGGGACACCCTACCCTAGATCAGGCTGGCCACAGCCTCATCCAGCCTGGCATTAAACACCTCCAGGGATGTGGCTTCAACCGTCTCGCTGAGCAACCCATTCCAGGCTCTCACCACTCTCATGCTGAAGAACTTCCTCCTCAGTTGAGGTATAGGAAGTCCCATGTAAACCTGAGGAGGGATTTCTTCACTGTGAGGGTGACAGAACACTGGAGCAGGCTGCCCAGGGAAGCTGTGGAGTCTCCCTCTCTGGAGATATTCAAAACCCGTCTGAACGCATTCCTGTGTGATCTGGTATAGGTGATCCTACTCTGAAGGAGGCTTGGACTGGATGATTCTTCGAGGTCCCTTCCAGCCCCTGACATTGATTCTGTGATTCAACAGTGTCACTACACCCTCGGCTTTCACTCAAACAGCTTCACCTGGCAACCGCCACCCTTGCAGACTTCAGAGGTTGCTCCTGCGTCGTGTCCTTCCCGCGTGAGGGATGCCGGCAGAGGGCAGCAGAGTCACAGCGGAGCCCTTTTATCTCTAAGGGAAACATTCCCTCAGCCTCTCTCCTGTTCCCCACCTCCAAAACGGTGTCTTAAAGCGTAAAAGCACCCGATGTAAACTTACACGAGCTTACTTGCACTGTCTGGATGGATACAGTAAAGGAGCATGCTACCCATATAAGGCCGCATAGGAGCCTGGGGTTTCATGTAATTCAGAGAATGGAAAGCAGCAGCCATTGAGCAGCATCATAAAGCGACTCCTGGGGGCTCAAGGTGTCCGTTTCTGATGGAAATGTGTCACATACAGTTCATGGAAGTCATCCACAGGTTCTTTAATGTGTTGTGAAGCAGCAGTGCCTCATCTACCGCTGCTAAAGGAAACACTCTGAGTTATATTCATACCAGCCTGAACATGAGCCAGCAGTGTGCCCAGGTGGCCAAGAGAGCCAGTGGCATCCTGGCCTGCATCAGGAATGGTGTGGCCAGCAGGAGCAGGGAGGTCATTCTGCCCCTGTACTCTGCACTGGTTAGACCACACCTTGAGTACTGTGTTCAGTTCTGGGCCCCCCAGTTTAAGAGGGACATTGAGATGCTTGAGCGTGTCCAGAGAAGGGCAACGAGGCTGGTGAGAGGCCTCGAGCACAGCCCTACGAGGAGAGGCTGAGGGAGCTGGGATTGTTTAGCCTGGAGAAGAGGAGGCTCAGGGCAGACCTTATTGCTGTCTACAACTACCTGAGGGGTGGTTGTAGCCAGGAGGAGGTTGCTCTCTTCTCTCAGGCAGACAGCACCAGAACAAGAGGACACAGCCTCAGGCTGCGCCGGGGGAAGTTTAGGCTCGAGGTGAGGAGAAAGTTCTTCACTGAGAGAGTCATTGGCTACTGGAATGGGCTGCCCAGGGAGGTGGTGGAGTCGCCATCCCTGGAGCTGTTCAAGGCAAGGTTGGACGTGGCACTTGGTGCCATGGTCTAGCCTTGAGCTCTGTGGTAAAGGGTTGGACTTGATGATCTGTGAGGTCTCTTCCAACCTTGGTGATACTGTGAGACTGATACTGTAATTAAAACCTGCTTGATCATTTTCGTTTAGATCCAGGCTACACTTCTGAACTGAGTCTCGCAGTGTGTAAGCTGTTACTATGTCACGCTTCTTGCTAAAGCAGACACAGCAGATAGTCCTCAGACTCTTTCTTTCCCCCTAATTTTAACCTAGGGGGTATTTTGTGCTGCCTACTCTTGGTAACTCTACCTGGTTCTGAGATTTCATCAGCCAGCTGCTTCAGTATCCAAGGATGAAGCTGAGCTCTGAGCTAGACTGAGTACATATTACTCACCTAAATACATTCTGACTCATTTCTTCCATATTTGTACTGATGTCTTGCTTCTGAAGAACACTGCTTGGTGAGATAAGAACATTTGCTGTTCTAATAATAGAGCAGCATAGAACAAAACACAGAATACAATGCTTTGTGCTTCTGAAGTGGCCTCCCAGCATGGAGGAAAGGGCTTCAGCTCTCTCATCCTCGCTAGCTAGTGCAGCACACATCCCACATCACATAGCATGGGCAAGGTCTTGTGACTGTAAAGCCTGCCTGCCCCTAGTCCTGTCATTCCTGGCTTCCCCTGAATAGACAGGGCCAGACTGGCTCATTTCAAGGAAATAGTGGCATACTGGTAAAATTAGTGGAAGTAAATCTATATAAAAACCATGTTCCATGCCATATTATTCCCTTGGGGATAATATAATCTGTGAATTTCCTTTCTGGTCACAGCTCAGTTGCTATACAGTTTCACATTGTAGTTTCTCTCAAGAAAGAAATCCATTCATTCAAGTCTGTGTATAAGAGCAAATGAACAGAACTGGAGGCATTCAGTAGGTCTGTGATGAGTTGTTACTGTGAACACTGTTCTAGGGCTATAATCTACTATCAGGGAGCACAGCGTGGAAATTAGGCTAGTATTTAGGGAAATGTTTTGTTATGCAGTGTGGGTTTGCCCATCTTTTTCTTTGCTTGAAGTGCCTGTCTGGTTTTCCATCAAGCCAATAGGAAAAGCAATGCTCTGTGTCATATGCTGCAGCCTTGTTTTCAACCTCCTGTTGCGAGGATGCAGCATCTTCTGCTGGCACATTATATTGGCCTGAGGTCCTGCAGTGCAAGCTGCGTTGCCCTAAACATCCTATTACTCCATTTTACTGCTGACAGCTATGTTCCAGGAACTCTGTCAAGGGAATGGTGTATTCCATTATCAGTGGAAGACTGATACTAGGACTGATACTCACTACTCTAGGTGGTCTAGGGCTGGAGCACCTCTCCTATGAGGACAGACTGAAAGAGTTGGGGCTGTTCACTCTGGAAAAGAGGAGGCTCCAAGGCGACCTTATTGTGGCCTTCCAGTATCTGAAAGGGGCCTAAAAAACAGCTGGGGAGGGACTTTTTAGGCTATCAGGTAGTGACAGGACTAGGGGGAATGGAGCAAAGCTGGAGATGGGGAGATTCAGCCTGGATGTGAGGAGGAAGTTGTTCAGCATGAGAGTGGTGAGAGCCTGGAATGTGTTGCCCAGCGAGGTGGTTGAGGTCCCATCCTTGAAGGTGTTTAAGGTCAGGCTGGATGAGGCTGTGGGCAGCCTGCTCTAGGGTGGGGTGTCCCTGCCCATGGCAGGGGGGTTGGAACTGGCTGATCCTTGTGGTCTCTTCCAATCCTTCAAATTGGATTCTACGATTCTATGGTCCTGCTCTGGCAGGAGCACTGGACTTAGATAATCTCTCAAGGTCCTTTCCAGCCCCTAACACTCTGTGATTCTGGGCTTCTTTTACACCTTGTTCTGCTGTCTCATCTGGTGCTTTTATAAACGTTTCCATTCACATTGTGTTCATAACACACAACATATGTTTTTGTTGTTACAAATGCCTGCAACTTTAGCAGTCAGCTCACTTGTTTTATCTGTGCCCTGGGTCACTAAATACTTTATCTGCCCAAGTCCATAAACATCCTCTGTCTGCTGCCACTGTTTGCCATCGGTACACATTAGAACTATTTATGAAATGCATCTTTCACTGACACATTAACAAATTCTTCTACTCAAAGCACAGGAATGTGTATATAGTACCTCCTTTTTGCCTGACACTGAAAATTGCTGACTGCTGTTGATAACAGTTTTGGTCTGCCAAGTGCAAAGCTTTGCATGTTGCTTGTCAGTAGAAAAGAAATCCACATTCTGAAAGTGTGGCCTAATCAGAACACAGCTTGCTTTATTTGTACCTAGTCTAAAGCAGTTTTTACCTTCCTCTGTCTGAAGCAGCAGATTTAATTATAGATCCATACACCTCATAGTCTGCTATGTCTTCTGAAACTGCTCCTGTAACATACCCTGGTATAACCCTCCATAAATCAGCAACCCAAAGCAGTATTGGCACGTTGGCAGCTGGTGGGAACAGTGCCACATAGGGCCATTATTATAGCAGCATTAGCACCATGTGGTACAGAAACAAGTAATATTCAACTGAGAAAATCATCATCAGAGGTGCAATGAGAACTTAGATTAAATTATCCTTCTTACTCTGAGAATGAAATCAAAATGTGTTTGTGGAGAACCCAATAAAATCCCCAGCTGTATTTACTGTAGACACATTGCCAGACAGTTATCTGTGCTTATTGCACATGAAATAGCTCCTGCAGATGCTGCAGATCCTAATTACTGTATTTTTTTCCATCTTCTACAGTATGTATTAGATTAATTATGGATTTAGATTGGCTGTTAGGAACAAGCTGTTTACAATGAGCATGCTGAAACACTGCAACAGGTTGCCCAGAGAGGTAGTTGAGGCTCCATCCCTGCAGATACTCAAGGTCAGGCTTGAAAAGGCTCTCAGCAACCTGAGCTAGTGGAGGATGTATCTGCTCAGTGCAGGAGGGCTGGGATAGACCTTTGGAGGTCTCTTCCAATCTAAACCATTCTGTGATTCTGTGTGGAAATGGAATTCCTATTTCTCACCAAGAAATAGCAGGTATAGAGCAGTTGGTGGTTTTCCTTTAAGTGAAATTCATTTCTTGTGCAGTCATGTTGCTCCTCTTCCTTTCAATGTAAACACCCTCCCTCTCTCTAGGCCCCCAAGCTGGATGGGAAATGAGTACAGTAGTGTTGTTGTTTGGACTGGTTCCTATTTCCAGTCTCATTGCTGGCTGATGACCCACAGAGCAAGCCCTACATGGAAGGCTCATGTGCAGCCTGAACATAAATTGGCAGGGTCACACAAATAGCCCTCTTAATAATTTCTCTGTGAGCATATGAATTACAGAAGACTGTATAAAAGATCAGGGTCTCCTGATACTACCTTTAATAACTCACACTGCTGGGAAACCTACACCCCACTCCTCATTGCTTACACAACAAACAGCCAGAGTCAGAAAGTTCTTGCAGCTCTGGTGGTCCCCTTAGTTAGCTCACTGTCTTCTCAGACCCTGAGATATTTTGTGTCACATTTCCCTAGGGTCAATGGCCTCAGTGAAGGCACTGAGATGATTACAGAGCTCAGGTTTGCACGTAGAATCTTCTTGCTTCACTAGAACAGCAATTTCTGGGAGATGGTTATTTTGGACTGCCCATAGTAGAGCACGAGCCACTTTTCACTCATAATTGCTGCTGGGAAGGCAGTAATAGGATTTTCTACATTACTTTTATAACTGCTTCAGTTGTGCAATTTTGGTTGCTGTGAGGCTGAGTTGTAGTGATCAGCTTTGATCATGCCTACTGAGGGGTAACAAGTAGCTGAGGTGGCCATTATAGCCAAGAGGTGACTAAAAGGGAAACAAGTTGGATACAGAAACCTCTGCTCTATAGAGACAGATGTTATCTAGTCATCTTATTCATAAGCTCATCCTTGCCTTCCATCCCCCCTTCCATGAACAGGGACTCCTTCCGCTACACCAGGTTGCTCCAGACCTCATCCAGCCTGGCCACGAACACCTCCAGGGAGGGGGCATCCATGACCTACCTGGGCAACCCAGTCAAGTGTCTCACCACCCTCACTAGAAAGAATTTCTTTCTGATCTTCAGTCTAAGGTGATTCTCCCCCTCTACTTCACTCTGGTGAGACCCCAGCTGGAGTACTGCATCCAGTTCTGGAGTCCCCATTACAGGAGGGATGTGGAGATGCTGGAGCATGTCCAGAGAAGGGCCACCAGGGTGATCAGGGGGCTGCAGCAGCTCTGCTATGAGGACAGACTGAAAGTGTTGGGGCTGTTCAGTCTGGAGAAGAGGATGCTCCAAGGTGGCCTTATTGTGGCCTTCCAGTATCTGAAAGGAGCCTACAAAAATGCTGGGGAGGGACTTTTTAGGCTCTCAGGGAGTGACAGGACTAGGGGGAATGGAGCAAAGCTGGAGGTGAGGAGATTCAGCCTGGACGGGAGGAGGAAGTTGTTCAGCATGAGAGTGGTGAGAGCCTGGAATAGGTTGCTCAGTGAGATGGTTGAGGCCCCATCCCTGGAGGTGTTTAAGGCCAGACTGGATGAGGCTGTGGGCAGCCTGCTCTAGGGTAGGGTGTCCCTGCCCATGGCAGGGGGGTTGGAACTGGATGATCCTTGTGATCCCTTCCAACCCTGACTGTATCTATGATTCTAAATCTGTCATCCTAGCTTCATTCCTTCTCATCCTGTCAGTACAAGCCCTTGGAAAAAGTCCCTTCCCTGCTGTCTTGTTGGCCTCCTTCACATATTGGAAGGCCACTCCAAGGTCTTCCCAGAGCCTTGTTTTCTCCAGGCTGTGTTTTCCCACAAAAAAAAAAAAAAAAAAAAAAGAATGAATTTTAAAAGGGAGAAAAATACAGAAGAATAAAAGGCTGCATTTTTCATAAGTAAAAACTAAAAACATTACAAAAATACTCTGGTTTTGTTTTAATAAGACAAAAGCTCCACAAAGGAAAATTCCAACCAACTCCAAGAGTCATGGGTTTCCTATCAGCTAGTATCAAAGCAGCTTACTTAAACACTAATAACCTCGGCTGAGAAAACAGATCTGAGAAACTTCAGAATGTGACTGCTTCACAGTGGAGCTGATGGTCTTCACTGTTCTTTTCACCTTGGATCTCCCTGCTGGGGGGCCAGGCTGGGAGGGTTGGGGGTGTTCAGCCTGAAGAAGGTAGGACTGTGGGAAGACCTTCTGCTGGCCTTGCAGGAGCAGAAGGGGCTAAGAAGAAAGCGGTGTGTAGAGAGTCATTGGACACTGGAATGGGCTGCCCAGGGAGGTGGTGGAGTCACCGTCCCTGGAGCTGTTCAAGGCAGGATTGGACGTGGCACTTGGTGCCATGGTCTAGCCTTGAGCTCTGTGGTAAAGGGTTGGACTTGATGATCTGTGAGGTCTCTTCCAACCTTGGTGATACTGTGAGACTGTGATACTGTGTGTAGCCATGCCACTTGGGGACATGGTTTAATGGCTGTGGTGGTGGTGGGTTGAAGGTTGGGCTCGATGATCTTAGAGAGCTTTTCCAACCCAAACATAGAATCATAGAATGGTTTAGGTTGGAAGGGACCTCAAGGGTCATCCAGCTCCAACCCCCTGCCATAGGCAGGGACACCTCCCACTAGAGCAGGCTGCTCAAGGCCTCATCCAGCCTGGCTTTAAACGCCTCCAGGGAGGAAGCATCCACAACCTCCCCGGGCAACCTGTGCCAGTGTCTTACCACCCTCAATTCTATGACAACACAATACTACTCCCCTGTGAGCTTCCAGTTCAGCCAAGTACTTCAGCTCATCATAAATGAGCAGGAAGAAGCAGCTAAACATAGAGGAGCTCAGCCTAAGTAAAGAGACCCAGCCAACACCCATGGATGAAGTCAAAGTGACCATCAAGCCTTCCCAACTGAGGGGCCACTGGGCTCCCCAGCTTTTGCTCCACTCCCATTTAGCTGGTCTGCACCATGGGAACTCTCCAGTAATAACAGGAGGACAATCCCTCTGCCCAGTTGGGCAACCTTGGGGCTTCTGCCTTTCCTGGGGCAAATTAAAAGGGGGTGTGGGCAGGGAGGGCAAAGTGGTCACACCTGGGGTGGGAGGAGACTCCAACAGAACCCAGATACTCTGGTTTGGGGGAATAAAAGAGGGGAGGAGGAAAAAAAAATGCAGTGTAGAGTAGGAAAGAGTTGCTGGTGCTGAAAGGAGGGAGACTGAGAGGAAAAGGATGGAGATGAAAAGAGGAAGATAGGGAAAAGGAAGGCAATGGGAAGAAATGGAGGAAGATGGGAGGAAATAGATGGAGAGGAAAGGAGTGAGATAGGGAGAAGTGGGATAAAAAAATAGGAATGAAAACAGGGCTGTTAATAAAAAAAAAAAGTGGTCCTGCTCTGGCAGGGGGTTTGGACTAGATGATCTTCTGAATCATAGAGTCAGCCAGGTTGGAAGAGACCTCCAAGATCATCCAGTCCAACCTAGCACCCAGCCCTAGCCAGTCAACCAGACCATGGCACTAAGTGCCTCATCCAGGCTTTTCTTGAACACCTCCAAGGACGGTGACTCCACCACCTCCCTGGGCAGCCCATTCCAATGCCAATCAGTGTCCTTGTGAAGAACTTCCTCCTAACATCCAGCCTATACCTCCTCTGGCACAACTTGAGATTGTGTCCCCTTGTTCTATTGCTGGTTGCCTGGGAGAAGAGACCAACCCCCACCTGGCTACAGCCTCCCTTCAGGTAGTTGTAGATGGCCATGAGTCTCTTCCAGCCCCTAACATTCTGTGAGATTCACCTTTCTAGTTCCTTTAGCCAAGTACCCAATTCAAATGAAGACCTCTTGTCTTACAAGAGGATCTACTCTACGAAAGTAGAATGTGCAGCTGTATTTTAACTTAAAGTGTTTAACTCAAGTGTTCCTGGAGACATCTTCTCAAGTGTCCTTCTCTTCCCTTCACTTTTTCTCACGGTTCCTTTCTCTGTCCTGTGGAACAACAACATGAATCATTAGCTACTTTTTCCAACAACATAATATTGTCATAGCAACAGATAAAGTGAGTTTGGGGTTTTTAATAGTCTAAATAAGAGAATGCACAAACACATCAGCAGCTCAGGACACAATATTATGTCTGAAGAGTGTGTTGGGCATGCTGCCTTTTGATTTCAAGAACTCGTGTTTCCATCTAGGATTTTCTGAGGAGGAAAATGGGAGTTTGGCCTCCTGAAGATACCATTTCACCTGCCCAGACATAACACAATGTATGCATATAATTATTATCAGTAGTGACCGTTGTCTTACATTTCACATCTAAACCCAGTTATATTGGACCGCTCTCAGACATCCCTCAGCCACATTTAGCAACTAGTTGCTGCCACTTGGCTCAAAGAATCTGTCTCAATGTAGCTAAAATCCACCCCTTCAGTTTGAAATATGGGTGATGGTACATCTACAGATCAGACCTGAGTTGTACAGATGGGGCTCATTTTCCCTTGCATCTGGAGTGATAAGCAATACGTGACTTAACACATAGCACACTCCCAAGCACATAAACCAGCTTGATACTCCTTGTCCCTGAGACAACCTGAAGAAGGGATAAATTAGTTCATCAGAACAGCTGAATGCAGTGTGTGTGTGAATGCATGTGCTGTCAGTTTACATATCAATGCACAAATTGAAAGTTTGGCTAGAGGGATTCTGGTGGTAGCTGTTTAATGATCTCCAGATTGCCTCAGCCTGTCAGCATTTCACACACAAAGTTACAGAAGAATCTGTTGGTCCACTTGAAATGAGATAGAGCTCCCTAGCAAGCCCATGACAGCTGCAAGGGCTGACCTTACAACAGAGAATGAACACTGGTGATTGTTTAATTCACTTTTACATTTCTCAGACCATTTGCTTTACTACAGCAAACGTGATGTAAATCTCCCTGAAGTCATGTTAATAAATGTTATATTGCCTGCCAAAAGTCTGCCTTGCAACATTATGTGCTTCTGGGTGATGTTTTGCTACTACTGTTCTACAGAAGCTGCTATTTTTACCCCAAAGACTGTTCAATTTTCTGTAATTCTGTGTCCTGTGGTATTATCTCCTTGCTGTCTTGGAACTGGATCAAGCTGTGTTGTAACAATTTCTCCCATTTTGTTTCTTTAATGCTATGATCCCATTGCTGACACAGGTCCATGATGAAGTATCACAGAATTACCTTAGGACATATCCTTCCAAGGAGCTTCAGAACATGTTTGGGGAGAGCCTGTGGAGGCACCGTTCCCTGTGATGTAATCTTTTGGCAATGTGCTGATTGCTGGATGACTTAGGAAGTTTTAAATTGCTTTCATTAAAGGGCTCTTCTGTTTTCTGCTAAGACCCTGCCTTACACTGCTGTGGAGAGCTACTTAAAAATAATCTTAATGCTTCTGGCTAATTTTTAGTCAAGGTCTTATTCCATGTTAGCATAGGATTTAGGGACTTATCACAGAATCAGAATGGTTTGGGTTGGAAGGGACCACCAAATGTCGTCTAGTCGTACTCCCCTGCCATAGGCAGGGACACCTTCCACTAGAACAGGTTGCTCAAGACAGTGCCCAACCTGACCTTGAACACCTTCAAGGAGGGGTTATCCACAGCCTCCTTGGGCAACCTGTTCCAGTGTCTCACCGCCCTCACTCTAAGGAATTTCTTTTTAATCTCCAGTCTCAATCTGCCCTCCTCAAGCTCCAATCCATTCCTTCTCAGCCTGTCACTACAAGCCCTTGTGAAAAGTCCCTTTCTGGCTTTCTTCCTGGATGTTAGGAACAAATTCTTTACCATGAGGGTGGTGGAACACTGGAGCGGGTTGCCCAGGGGGGTAGTTGGGTCTCCTTCTTGAAGACATTCCCAACCCACCTAGAGGTGTTCTTGTGTGACCTTCTCTAGGTGATGCTGCTCTGGCAGTGGGGTTAGACTGAGTGATCTTCGGAGGTCCTTTCTAAGCCCTAACATTCTGTGATTCTACAACACGAGAATATTAGGATGCTCCTGGCAACCCTGGAAAGCCCTCCAGTATTAAAAGAACAGCTCTCATGTTTTGTGTGGGTTTTGAAATGAAACACAACTCTAATGCAAATTCTTGTGTGACCTCCTCTAGGTGATGCTGCTCTGGCAGTGGGGTTAGATTGGATGATCTTCGGAAGTCCTTTCTAAACCCTAACATTATGTGAGAGGCTGAGGGAGCTGGGATTGTTTAGCCTGGAGAAGAGGAGGCTCAGGGCAGACCTTATTGCTGTCTACAACTACCTGAGGGGTGGTTGTAGCCAGGAGGAGGTTGCTCTCTTCTCTCAGGTGGTCAGCACCAGAACAAGAGGACACAGCCTCAAGCTACGCCAGGGGAAATTTAGGCTTGAGGTGAGGAGAAAGTTCTTCACTGAGAGAGTCATTGGACACTGGAATGGGCTGCCCACGGAGGTGGTGGAGTCGCCGTCCCTGGAGCTGTTCAAGGCAGGATTGGACGTGGCACTTGGTGCCATGGTCTAGCCTTGAGCTCTGTGGTAACGGCTTGGACTTGATGATCTATGAGGTCTCTTCCAACCCTGATGATACTGTGAGACTGTGATACTGTGTGATACTGTGATTGTACAACATGAGAATATTAGGGTGCTGCTGACAGCCCTGGAAGGCCCTCCAATATTAAAAGAACAGCTCTCATGGTTTGTGTGGGTTTTGAAATGAAACACAACTGTAACGCAAAGAGTTTATATTTTGTTGCCAATGTGACTGATGTAAAAATAAATAAACCAACACAATCCTTTATCAAGCAGAACAACTAAAAGTGGAGAGCTGAACAGTTACATTGTGTTTAGCATCTAAGCTGCAATGCTGCATGCAGACTCAGCCGAGATTAAGAGCTACCAAGATAAACCGCAGCGCAGAGTTTGATGCCTCTGACTCCACCATCACACCACTTAGGCACAGTTGTCCATCAAAGAGCAGAAGGTTTGTAAAGCCCTGTTCAAGTCCTGTGACTCCTTTTATAGTGATGGGCTTTTCTTCTACTTCTCCATATAGAGTTCTTCTCTACTTAGGTTGCTCTGTTGCACTTCTGCTGTATATGTTTTCCACAACAGTTTTCCCCATAGAAACCAGGAATAATAACTTAAAAAAAAAAAAAATACATGGAAAATATTTTGGATAATGCTAAACTTCTACTGCTCTCCTCTCCCCCCTCCCCCACCTTCATCACAATAAATATTTCAAAGGGACAGAGAAGTTATTTGAAAAGTAGGCTGCATTTTCCATCACATTAAAAAAATAAAACAGAAAATGAAGTCTTTGCTACTTCATGAACATTTTCTTGCTAGATCCATTTCTTTTAGATAAAATGGGCAGTTTGTAATTAAACCAAGTACAGCAACCTTTGTTTTGTTTTGTTTTGTTGTCAATAGGTCTGCAAGTGTAAATAAAACTGATTTATAAATTCACAGAATGGCTTAGATTGGAAGGGACCTTAAAGATCATCCCCCAATCATCCAATCTCCCTGCCATGGGCAGGGACACCTCCCACTAGAACAGGTTCAACCTATCACCCAGCCCTGTCCAGTCAACTAGACCATGGCACCAAGTGCCCCATACAGTCATTTGTTGAACACCCCCAGGGATGGTGACTCCACCACCTCCCTGGGCAGCCCATTCCAATGCCAATCACTCTCTCTGACAACAACTTCCTCCCAACATCCAGCCTAGACTTCCCCCGGCACAACTTGAGACTGTGTCCCCTTGTTCTGTTGGTGGTTGCCTGGCAGAAGAGACCAACCCCACCTGACTACAGCCTCCCTTCAGGTAGTTGTAGACAGCAATGAGGTCCCCTCTGAGCCTCCTCTTCTGCAGGCTGCACACCCCCAGCTCCCTCAGCCTCTCCTCACAGGACTGTGCTCCAGGCCCCTCACCAGCTTTGTTGCCCTTCTCTAGACATGTTCCAGTATCTCAACATCTCTCATTCTTCCTGATTCATTCTTCCTAAATCATTCTTCCTAATATCTAGTTTAAACCTGCTCTCCTCAAGCTTCATTCCATTCCCTCTCATCCTATCACTACAAGCCCTTGTAAAAAGCCTGGCTTTCTTGTAGGTCCCTTCAGGTACTGAAAGGCTGCTCTAAGGTGATGGTGGTAACAGAGCTCATGTCTCATGGGGGCTAACACTAGAAAACTTGTGACAGATTACACAGGGGGATACCTGAGAAGGGAATCATGGCTGTTGCCATTCATTTACAGGTCCAAACACAGCCAAGACCATTTTGAATTCCTATTAATGCTGCTTTTTTTTCTTCCCCTCCCTGCCCAGCAATTTGAAAACATTGGATACAAAAAAAATCACTCCCAGTCAGAGCAGAAAGTTTTCTGACATTTAAGTGGTTTTTGTCTTTCTGCTTCCTTTTAAAAATGTGCTTCAAAACATTTTAGCTTGTCATGTAGAGGAATGAACACACTTCACTTGCAAGCAGCAAAATGAAACATGCTGGCTGCTTACATGTTCATTTTGCCTTCTTTTTCTTTTTTTCCTTTTAAAACAATTTGGTAAAAACAACACAGCTGAGTGAGAGTGAACCAAACTGCTGTGTTTTGTTGAAGAAAATTGTGACCATAAATGCTACTCACTTCTGCCTGAGGTGTTCAGAAGTGCCATGGACAATGCTATTGTAGATAACGATTACATGGGTTAAAGATTTTATTTTTCTATTCTTTAAAAGGCCTGGAACACAAACCCTGTGAGGAGAGGCTGAGGGAGCTGGGGGTGTGCAGCTTGGAGAAGAGGAGGCATAGGGCAGACCTCATTGCTCTCTACAACTCCCTGAAGGGAGGTTGTAGCCAGGTGGGGTTGGTCTCTTCTCCCAGGCAACCAGCAACAGAACAAGGGGACACAGCCTCAAGTTGTGCCAGAGGAGGCATAGGCTGGATGTTAGGATTAAGTTCTTCCCAGAGAGAGTGATTGGCTTTGGAATGGGCTGCCCAGGGAGGTGGTGGAGTGGCCATCCCTGGAGGTGTTCAAGAAAGACTGGATGAGGCACTTAGTGCCATGGTCTAGTTGACTGGATAGGGCTGGGTGCTAGGTTGGACTGGATGATCTTGGAGGTCTCTTCCAACCTGGTTGATTCTATGATTCTATACATGAGAACTCAGAACCCTTTGACCCACAGTCTTCTTTTCTACAGTGTTGAACCTTAATACACAAAAAGGATGGGGAAAAAAGCTCTACCACCATCCCAAAAAAAGGTAAACGCAAGTAGAAGACTTCAAGTGCCTTGGAGGCATGTTGAGGAATGTCTCAGCTGCTCAGTGTAGTGCTATGTTGAGATTTCCACTGAGGTTTCCCCTTTCTTATCCCCACAATCATAAAGTGAGAAACATCAGATGAAAAGGAACAAAGTGGGTTTGCTAAGATTTTGATGAGTTCTGACAGTGTTTGGCCTCAGCCATCCAATTAAATTCTCAGCTCAGAGCTCATTGTAATCCCTTTCATAACAAGAAAACATCTGTGACCTCAATCCACTGGAAACCTTTTGCTCTCTAGCGTTCTAGATGCAACCCCTGCATTCTGCAAGATCTAAGCAAATTCTGTCCCAAGGGCCTCCACTTCTGCTACCTAATGACCGAATAGCTGTGCTCAAAACCACCCTGCCCGAGCATCCTGTATTACACCACCAAGTCCCAGATCTTTGCTCTAAGCAGCCTCAAGTTGTAGGGTTTAAGTGAAATGGTCATGATGGAATTCTCAACTTTGGTTTACCTTGGTTCAATAGTAGTGAAAGAAAATGAGCAAAGAAAGCAAGTGAGTGCACGTAAGGCTCCCTCAAGTCTTCTTTTTGTCTGAGTAAACATATGCAATATTTTTTTGCAGCCAAAAAACCACCACCAACAACAAAAGCCTTATCCCTTGTAAATAAGCTATTGTATTGAGAACTGTACTCCTGGTATGAGCATCACACTTCTTTTGAATTTTGTTTCAAGCCTTAAAATATCTATTTCAAAAGAAACAATTCTGTGGGATCAAAGAGTGGGATTTGATCTGTATTTTAAGCAGAAATGCCTGGAGTGATCTAGAGTGAAGTAAAATATCAGAGTAGACTTCTCTTTTCTCATCCAACCAAGACGATAAAAGACGTGCAAAATTACATTGGCAAAATCAAATTATCCAAGGTTAATTCAAAAGAAATCAAAAGCTGAATCCCTGCAAGCCTGCCAAAAGTGAGACTAGCTTGTCTAAATCAATTACTTCAGAGTCTGCTAATAGCCCATATGCTGTAATGCAGCCTCTTGGAATTTTACTAGTCCAGTGAGGGGCACATGAAAATCAAAGCAAGCAGGAGAAGTCCCAGGGGACTGTAGCTTCAGGAGGTGAAAAATTGGTGCTTTTTGCTTGCCTGTCTCTTCCCAGTTTCCTGCCCCCTTCAGCGTATGAGAAAGGCAAGAAGAGTTTGTGCACTTTGGAAACTCGATAGGAGGCAGCAGCTGATCTTCCCATCACCAGCCTAAAAATAATCCACTCCAGGGCTTGGAGCAGCTTCACTAAGTGGAGGAAAATCCTGCCATCGGGATGATATTGATCACATAGCACAACCGAGTGACAGTTTGGGTTGGTATTTTGGGTTTGTGTTTACAAAGGTAAGCTACAGAGTTTGATCTAACATTCAGCAACCAAACGGGGCATGCGATGACCCTCCCCCATTATTTCCCACTAACCACCTCCTCCTCCTCCTTCCCTTTATATCTGTGGGACAGGGCTGCTCGTTCTTTCCTGGGATTACAACCCCAATCTCTTTTTCCTTTTCCATTCACAGGCATTTTCAGCCTTTGCCGTTCCCCTCCCGCTGTTTTCTTTGCTGCTGTTCACAAGGTTATGTTTCTTTTTTTAAACTGTCCTGTCTTGGCATGCGAAGGCGAAGGGTTTAGAGCAGGCAGTGCAGCAGGCTGGTGCTGGAAACTGCATCGTGTTAAGAAGCTTACCAAAACCAGGGAGAAACCCCTCAGTGCAGTAGATGTGTGAGAGCACTGCAGATGTTTGCGTGAAATGCTTTTCAGAGCCAGCAGCCCGTTTAGCACCACTGCCGTTGTGACTTGCTGTGTGTTTGCAGCCTGAACCAAAAACCTGAGGCTCTTTGCCTTGGCTTCAGAGGCATTTGGATCAGGCTCTGTGGCAGTTAACGATGTGAATGCTGGCGAGTATCAGGTAATTCATCACCTTAAGGCCCAGGGTAACTGGGGCAGGGATTATCAAGCAAACGGGGTCTTTCTGGAATAGGTGGTCCCAGCTTAAACAGGAATGAAGAAGGGGGGAATGATGTTTTGTACAGGACCAGTGTGGATAAAACAGCTTTTAAAGGGGCAGCACTGTTTGCCATCACTGCTTTGCAAACAAAGCACAGATGGTAGATCACATCAAATGCATTAGGTCCTGCACTTTAAGGAAGGCAAGGAGAATGAAATGGGAGGTTTGTACCTAAGAGGGGAAAAGATTCAGAGCACTCATCTAAACTCTGTGGGAAAACTCAGAGTCAGGCCTTTCCCTGTGCTTATTCAAACCTGGAGATGCAAAATTGGTTCTTAGCTAAAATTTTCTCTGCAAAATTAAAGAAGTAAAGATAAAATCTTGGTTTTGTAATGACTCATTCAGAAGACAAAAGGTAAATGTCTAAGTGCTTTCTCCAGCCTGTATCTATAGGTATACACATACCTATCTATATGTATCTATATGCATATATGGGCATTTAATGCACATTATACATAAGATCAAGAAAACCCAATCTGAACTGAGACCCTGCTCTGTAAGGTGTTGTCTTTTCATTAGGAAGCGCAGCTATTTGGGTTTTGTGCACCAGTGGGTTCTGGTTGGGTTTTGTTGTTGTTGTTTGGGGTTTCTTTAATACATAATAAATACTTTTCCAGGTATTCATATTTCCCCCCAAACAAAGTCTACTTTCATACTCTTTTCTTTATAGTTATAAGTACCTTGCAGTGCATGCAAAGTGATAAGCCAGGTAAGATGAAACTCTTGAATATCAGACTTTTAAGCCCACTTTAAAAGACCCCAAGGTAATAAAAATGTCTTTCAGTTTTGATCTCAGGAAAAGTTTTGGTCTTAGGAAAAGTTTTGATCTTTAACTAGAAGTCTTTCAATTTTGATCTTTTCTCATTGTCTTCCTCACAGTTGCTTATGCAAATTGCATTCAGGAACTGGCTCAGTGCTCTGAGAATCCTCATTTGTATTTGTTAAAGTGGGATTTTTAAGCATCATAGCAATGTTTATAGCTTTGTCTTATTATCTTTTCTTCCTCAAACCTTTTTCTTCTTTGTATTGAATATTTATTCCTGAATCTCTTCTGCACTGTTTTCTCTTTGTCATATCATGATTATGCCTGTACATTTTAGCCCTAAACAAGAAAGTCTCAGCTTGCCAGCAATGGGGATTTTAGCATGAAAATGTAAATGTTTAAGGGACCTGAGTTTCTTTAGCCCTTTCATTGCAGTGTGAGATGCTGTTCAGATAGTTCACTTTCTCATTAAAATACATCAGCAGGGAATCATATTCTCAAATGATGCAAAGAAGAGCTGAAACTTGCCTCTCATCGATGCCATCATGGGCCCATCCTCCTGATGTTCTTCCCATTCCTCTTGTCTCTGAGCTTGTGGCTTTAGCTTGCAGCTGACCTCTCAGCAAAGGCCATTTTCAAATGGAGAAAATAAAAATGAAAAAATGCCACTGAAAAATTGGGAATTGAAGTTAAGTTAAATTTAAGTTGGGAATTAAAGTGAAAGACTCATGAAGTGGCTGGAGCACATGGCCTGTGAGGAGCATCTGAGGGAGCTGGGGTTGTTCAGTCTGTGGAAGAGGAGGCTGAGGGGAGACAACTCTCTGAAGGGAGGTTGGAGTGAGGAGGGGGCAGCCTCTTCTCCTTGGTGACAAGTGACAAGACTAGAGGAGATGGTTACAAGCTGTACCAGGAGAGGGTCAGGCTGGATGTTAGGAAATATTTGTTCACTGAAAGGGTTCTCAAACATTGAAATGATCTGCCCAGGGCAGTGATGGAGTCACCATCCCTGGGGATGTTCAGGCAGAGTGTGAACCTGGCACTTAGGGACATGGTTTAGTATCAACCCTTCAGTGCTTGGTCAAGGGTTGGACTGGATAATCTCAAAGGTCTCTTCCAACCAGATATATTCTGTGATTCTATAAAGTGAGCAGTTCATCAGTAACATTGAAGGACAAAGGCCTCCCAACCTACAAGTGTTAAACCAAAACATTTCCTGTTTCTTGTTATCCTTTTTGGGGTGCTGAATGTGGCTGGTATCATCAAAGATGATGTGCATGTTATTCACCTATGAATGGTTCTAGGGAGCCCAGGTTTGTGCTGCCGATGGTGTTACCAAGGAAGCTGTCTTGGCAGGTGTAGAGGAGCAGCTGCCACTATGGCATGTGATAAACTCTCTGAGTTGCAGCAATAACTGCTTTTATCTCTTCCATCCCCTGACGACCATGACCTCTTTGAATTTAAACACATGTGGCTCTGCAGCCAACTTTTTCCTCTTTGATCTCTCCCTGCATACTTACAGTGGTCTAAAAGGTCTTCTCAGCTTTGGTAAGGAGAAAGCCACCTTTGACTCCACTTTGGACAATCTTGAGTCATCTCTTTATTCTGACTTGTTTAAGACTAAATCAACGATCTTCAGACTGGCTGATAGCACATTTTCATTTCATTCAGTGAAGTTTTGTGGGTTTTCTAGAAGGGAAGGGAATAATTCCTTTTAACTCTGCCACTCATTGGTTATCTACAGTCAAGATCTTCCAAACTCTTTTCATTTCCAGAGTCAGTTATTTGAGTGAAAATTTTCAAACCTGGGACTCATTAAAAGTCAGTATAGAGGAGGCCTATCAAAACTCTTTTATTTTTTTAGAATCATTAAAGATTTCTTTAGTTTTTTTTAACTCCAAATACTGTTTGAAAACCCTTCTGGGATAGCTAAATTAATCCAAAGCTTTTGAACATGCAACTTGCCTTCTTTGCAATTGTAAGAACGTGTCCATCTATAGCTACAATGAGCCTTACAAGCATGAGATCTGAGTGTGGGCATGAGAAATTTTGCTGTTATATTGTCAAATATTTCTCTGAAGAAAACTGAAGGTTACACTGTCTCCTTGCATGGGCCATCTGTGTCTGGAAGCCTGTCATGGTCCAGCTCCTGTTAACTGTAGTGGAGCTGTGCAAGCCGTTTCAAGATGTGTTGTGCCGTGGAGAGAAATCAAGGACTAGTTGTTCTGCTTTAAGGACTTTTCTGTCCTGTCCTTTGAAAATGAACACAGCTTGTTAAACCCTGAAGCCAGGGGAAAAGAGTTTCTGGAGGCATGCCCTGGTGCAGCAGAAACTAAGGGCTAATTTCAGCTTTGAACCAAATGCCAACCTCACTCATGCTGTCTGTGAATGCAAAGTGTCTTCCCTTACACGTCAGTAAAGTGTCATCCAATGTATTTCCAATCTGAAACTTGAGTGAAGAAGCAGAAACTGTATGACCTGCTTTATGCCTAAGGTGATAAGCCTGTGCATCAGCACATCTTCAGAGCCTCCTGTCTAAGCTGTCAAAAACAAAACATAACAAAAATGGACAGAGGAATTGAGTGCACCCTCAGCAAGTTTGCAGATGACACCAAACTGTGTGGCACAGCTGACTTGCTGGAGGGCAGGGATGCCATCCAGAGGGACCTGGACAGGCTGGAGAGGTGGGCCCAGGCCAACCTCATGACGTTTAACAAGGCCAAATGTAAGGTCCTGCACCTGGGTCGGTGCAATCCCAGGCACAGATACAGGCTGGGTGGTGAATGGCTGAGAGCAGCCCTGAGGAGAAGGACCTGGGGGTCTGGGTTGACGAAAAGCTCAACATGAGCCTGCAGTGTGCACATGCAGCCCAGACAGCAACCCTGTGCTGGGCTGCATCAAGAGCAGTGTGGCCAGCAGGGCAAGGGAGGGGATTCTCCCCCTTTACTCTGCTCTCCTCAGACCCCACCTGGAGTACTGTGTGCAGTTCTGGAGCCCCCAACACAAGAAGGACATGGAACTGCTGGAGCCAGTCCAGAGGAGAGCCACGAAGATGCTCAGAGGGCTGCAGCAGCTCTGCTATGAGGACAGGCTGAGAGAGTTGGGGCTCTGCAGCCTGGAGAAGAGAAGGCTTCGAGGAGACCTTAGAGTGGCTTTCCAGTATCTGAAGGGAGCCTACAGGAAGGCTGGGGAGGGACTATTGACAAGGTCTGGTAATGTCAGGACGAGGGGGAATGGGTTTAAGCTGGCAGAGGGGAGATTTAGACTGGATGTTAGGAGGAAGTTCTTTACAGTGAGGGTGGTAAGACACTGGCACAGGTTGCCCAGGGAGGTTGTGGATGCTTCCTCCCTGGAGGCGTTTAAGGCCAGGCTGGATGAGGCCTTGAGCAGCCTGCTCTAGTGGGAGGTGTCCCTGCCTGTGGCAGGGGGTTGGAGCTGGATGATCCTTGAGGTCCCTTCCAACCTAAACCATTCTATGATTCTATGATTCTAAAACCCAACAGAGCAAGGTCCTTTGATTTGAGACACGTAGGCAAAAGTGTGGAGGGTGTATTTGATTTACCTTCTGCCCCAGAAATGGATGGGAAGGGAATGATGGAATGGAGAGAAAGTTATTTCTTAGAGCCATAATGTGCTGCATATTTTCATATGCCACTCGTGAAGATATGGAGAACCACTACTACTGCCTGCCTGGGTAAACTCCAGCACGTGTCTGTGAAAGTTGACACACGTCAACAGATGCAGAACATGAGTTCTCTACTACTAGTCATAGTTAATTTCTAGCACAATGGTGATAAAGAAATGGATTGAAGGAAGGAATGGAAGCTGATGGATCACAGGACTATTAATGCTTCTGCAGTTCTTCTCCGTTCCCTACTAGATGTGGGTCCTGAAGTGGGTGCTGCTTAAAGGGGAAGTTATACCTGATGAGCATCTTATGAGGCCAGATCATGAGCTGCTTAGGGTCAAGACAGCATCGTGACACTGATCAGAATGCTCTGATAAGGTGATCCTTTTATGATCAAGTTACCCACCTGGTGAATGTGGGGAAGGCTGTGGATGTAGTCTACCTGGACTTCAGCAAAGCCTTTGACACTGTCTGCCTCAACAAGCTCCTGGCCAAGCTGGCAGCTTGTGGCCTGGACAGATTCACTCTGGGCTGGGTCAGGAACTGGCTGGAAGGCTGAGTCCAGACAGTGGCGGTGAATGGTGCCACATTCAGTTGCCAGCCCAGCACTAATGGTGTTCCCCAGGGATCAGTGCTGGGCCCAGTCCTGTTCAACATCTTTATTCATGATCTGGATGAGTGGATTGAGTCCAGCATCAGTAAGCTGATGACACCAAGCTAGGAGCAGGTGTTGACCTGTTGGAAGGTAGGAGAGCCCTGCAGATGGACCCAGACAGGCTGGATGGGTGGGCAGAGGCCAATGGGATGAGACTGAACAAGGCCAAGTGCAGGGTTCTGCACTTTGGCCACAACAACCCCAAGCAGTGCTACAGGCTGGGGACAGAGTGGCTGGAGAGCAGCCAGGAAGAAAGGGACCTGGGGGTACTGGTGGATAGTAGCTGAAGATGAGCCAGCAGTGTGCCCAGGTGGCCAAGAGAGCCAATGGCATCCTGGCCTGGATCAGGAACAGTGTGGCCAGTAGGACAAGGGAGGTTATTCTTCCCCTGTACTCAACACTGGTCAGGACACACCTTGAGTGCTGTGTCCAGTTCTGGGCTCCTCAACTCAAGAGAGATGTTGAGGTGCTGGAACATGTCCAGAGAAGGGCGACAAAGCTGGTGAGGGGCCTGGAGCACAGCCCTGTGAGGAGAGGCTGAGGGAGCTGGGGGTGTAGAGTCTGGAGAAGAGGAGGCTCAGGGCAGACCTCATTGCTGTCTACAACTACCTGAAGGGAGGTTGTAGCCAGGTGGGGGTTGGTCTCTGCTCCCAGACAACCAGCAATAGAACAAGAGGACACAGTCTCAAGTTGTGCTGGATGTTAGGAGGAAGTTCTTGCCAGAGAAAGTGATTAGCATTGGAATGGGCTGCCCAGGGAGGTGGTGGAGTCACCGTCCCTGGAGATGTGGAAGAAAAGCCTGGATGAGGCACTTAATGCCATGGTCTAATTGACTAGATAGGGCTGGGTGCTAGGTTGGACTGGATGCTCTTGGAGGTCTCTTCCAACCTGATTGATTCTATGATTCTAAGGCTGTGGAGTTTTAACAAACATGGTCACTGATCATGCTGATTAATGAGGAAGTGTTTTCTGATGTACAATTTCTTGCCCTTTCTATCCCATTTCATTGGCAGTACAATCTTTTTTCTTTTCTGTGGAGTTCTTAACAAACTAACTAACCTAGACTCTTTGACTTTTCCTTCTCATTTGACAAGACAAATTCTGCCTCTTTTCTGAAATGAACCTTTAGTAAAAGTATTGTAAATAGATTGCTTATATCTACTCTTGAAAGCCCCAGTAGGATGGCAGCTGTTTATATGCATCAGGATTAAAAGTAGGGCCAGATTCTTCCCTTAGCCTTGCCAATGTGCAAAGGGGAGTTGCTTTTAAGAGTGTGTTATTGGACATACTCCACCACAAAATGAGATTTTGTCAAGTTGCAGTTGGGATTCTTGAAGGATACCTCTTTCCTGAAAGCTTTTAGGGACTATTGTTTGAGGTGTGATATGAAATCTCTACAAACTGATGCTAGCAGACAGCACTCTCCATGCAGTCAATAGTCCTTTCTTCCACAGGAAATCTCTACTGCCAATATTCCATTTCCCTTCCAGAACAAAATGGACAAAACCCAGCAGCTCTCTTAGCTTGTCTTGCACATGATTTTAATCCTTTCTTCCAGATTAATTTTTGACTATAATCCAAAAGCTACACTGGAAGACAATGATTCAGTGCTCATTTGAACCCAGAATCCTCCTGCCTTTTGCTACCAGTCCAACCACTAGACCACAACAGCATCTTGTGCTGTCTCAAAAAAGGAGTCCTATTTGTGGGAATGGGAGGAAAATTCCCAGCAGAACTCCCTTGGACTTCTGACCTTGGATAAAAATGAGGAAGAATCACTTCTGATTTTCAAGAGATTATCCTTACCATTATGTTTTTCTTAAAGGAAACACATCAAGCTTTTACAAATTAAACAAAAAGGATCTCTCTGTGGGTTTGGTTTTTTTCCTGAAGTTCAGTATTTGTTTTGCTAATAACTCCCTGCTCTTTTTTGTCTCCAGCCTATTTGGATGGAATTCCTATTTCCATAATGTTTCCTTTATGCTGCTCCTCATATGCATTTATAAATGTTTTTTAGTATAAGAATAAAAGACAGTGGTCATATCACTCTGCTCACTATAGAGCGTGGGCCAAGCTCTACATCAGGTTGTGTTTTAGTGAAGCTGAAGTGAGTTACTTCTCAGGGTTTTGCACCACAGTAATGCTTAACTTCAGGCAAATCTCAGACCATAAATTGCTGTTACATTTGGAAAAGGGGCTGCATTTATCACATTCTTTTCAATGAAACTCCTTTACAAACTTCCCTGATGTATTTCAATATGGATTGTGCTTCTCAGATACAGTATGAATCAAGTTAAAGGGAGGCTGAGGGAGCTGGGGTTGTTCAGCTTGGAGAAGAGGAGGCTCAGGGCAGACCTCATTGCTTTCTAGAACTACTTGAAAGGAGGTTGTAGCCAGGTGGGGTTGATCTCTTCTCCCAGGCACCCAGGGACAGAACAAGAGGACACAGCCTCAAGCTGCACCACAGCAGGTTTAGGCTGGGTGTTAGGAAGAAGTTCTTCACAGAAAAAGTGATTGGCATTGGAATGGGTTGCCCAGGGTGGTAGTGGAGTTACTGTCCCTGGAGGTGTTTAAAAGGAGACTGGATGTGGCACTTGCTGCCATGCTTTAGTTAACTAGAAGGTGTTAGGTGATAGGTTGGACTTGATGATCTTGAAGGTCTTTTCCAAACTGGTTAATTCTGTGATTCTTTTGGTGATCTATACAGTTCTGTTCTAAGAGAGCACTTTAGTAATTTATGCTTACCATCTTCTGCTTAGAACTAGGCTCAGATCTGAACTAATCTGAACTATTTGAGGAGAGAAGAAAACCTTTTTCATTCAACTATCTTTGTTTCTGTTTTGTTTTTGTTTTTTTTTAACAGTGATTGTGCATTTTTGGCATTGATATCATTCTAATTCTGCAAAACTCATTCATGCCAATGTTGTAGCAGAAAGGTGCATTCACCAAAACATACCTAGATGTACTGAATTAAAGATATTCTTTCCCTTTCAATTTTGTACAATTTGTGATTGGACACTGGAATGGGCTGCCCAGGGAGGTGTGGAGTCACCGTACCTGGGGCTGTTCAAGGCAGGATTGGACGTGGCACTTGGTGCCATGGTCTAGCCTTGAGCTCTGTGGTAAAGGGTTGGACTTGATGATCGGTGAGGTCTCTTCCAACCTTGGTGATACTGTGAGACTGTGATAAAGGATGTGAGCAAATGAGTCTATACAACTTATTCCCCAGCATTGTGTTGCTGTGTGTAAGTCTAGCAGAAAGAAACCATCAAGGAAATATTTTGCTTGCAATTTTGTTTCATCTCCCTAGAAAGAACGATGAAATAAACCATGCACAGGTTGATAAAAGCCAGAAGCTGGTCATAACTCCAGGTCATGCTATGGCCCATACTCTGCAAGCACAAATGCCTGAATTTATCTTGGTATACAAACCTAATCTCATAAGAAATCACAGAAGTCAGAGACCTGCTCAGATGAGGCTAAGCATGTGCACAAGTGTCTGCAGGATCAAGCATAAATGATGATTTTTTTTTTCTGCCCATGCAATCCTGGATACAACCTACTTTAATTCAGAGTTACTGGCAATGACTGCTGTGCAGAACCATTGTTGTTCTGTTGGGCAACGAAGAAATAAATCATAGCAGTGAATGCAAAGCTGCCAGATCACAAATATTAAAGGTGCAGAGCTTGCACTGAAAATGTAGAGCAAAAAGAGATATCGCACAGAGAACATTGGATCATCAAAGCACAAAGCTGCCAGATCACAAATATTAAAGGTGCAGAGTTTGCACTGAAAATGTAGAGCAATAAATTTGCCACATCCAGTTGGCAGCCAGTCACTAGTGGTGTTCCCCAGGTATCAGTGCTGGGCCCAATCCTGTTCAATATCTTTATTGATGATCTGGATGAGGGGATTTAGTTCAGCATCATTAAGTTTGCAGATGACACCAACCTAGGACCAGGTGTGGAGCTGTTGGAAGATAGAAGAGCCCTGCAGAGGGACCTAGACAGGGTGGATGGGTGGGCAGAGGCCAATGGGATGAGACTGAACAAGGCCAAGTGCAGGGTTCTGCATTTTGGCCACAACAACCCCAAGCAGTGCTACAGGCTGGGGACAGAGTGGCTGGAGAGCAGCCAGGAGGAAAGGGACCTGGGACCACTGGTGGATAGTAGGCTGAAGATGAGCCAGCAGTGTGCCCAGGTGGCCAAGAGGGCCAATGGCATCCTGGCCTGTATCAGGAACAGTGTGGCCAGTAGGACAAGGGAGGTTATTCTTCCCCTGTACTCAACACTGGTCAGGCCACACCTTGAGTGCTGTGTCCAGTTCTNGAGTGATTGGCATTGGAATGGGCTGCCCAGGGAGGTGGTGGAGTCACCATCCCTGGGGGTGTTCAGGAAAAGCCTGGATGAGGCTCTTAGTGCCATGGTCTAGTTGATTGGACAGGGCTGGGTGCTAGGTTGGACTGGATGATCTTGGAGGTCTCTTCCAACCTGGTTGATTCTATTCCAATAAGAGGACACTAGATCATCAAAGAAGCAGCCACAAACAGGAGTCAGCTTATATGCTTTTGACTTTTGTTATGAGAAAAGAAAGTAGTTTTTTCAAGTCTTTCTTGTTCTTTCTCTGTATTCTCATAGAGAACTTGCAGCAAAACACTCAAGCATAAAAAGAGCAGGAGAAGAGATTGTGTAGTGTGTTTCATGGATATGTGCTAACCAGTATGTTTAGTATAACCAGAGCCTTCACTCTAAAATGTTTATACTTGCTAGGGTTGAAAAGCATTTGCAGCACACAACTAACTATCTCTCTATGGGCTGTTCACTGTGCTCCTTCTCAATCTCCTTGTTTTATTTCTTTTGGTTTTAGCTAAATGGAGTTCTGACAGCTTGGATAGTCAACTATTCTCTCTTTTTTTGTGGTAGCTGAAACTCCTGGAAGCGATGAGGCTCGCCTTCTGTGGTAACGACAACGCTTCAGCCTATAACATCAGTGCTGGTGTTCTAAGGAATGTCTGCTTTGTGGATGCTCTCAACTTGGTCCCTCATGTCTTCTTGCTGTTCATCACCTTCCCAATTTTGTTCATTGGTGAGTGATCCCATGTGCAATACTATAAACACTTCAATCATGGAGCAGCGTAGATTGGGAACTGAACTGTTGGAGAGCAGTGCAGGGAAAAGGGATCTGGAGGACCCGATGGACAGCAGGATGCCAATGAGCCAGCAATGTGCCCTTGTGACCAAGACAGCTAATGGCTAATGGAGTGCATTAGAATGGGAGCGGTGAATAGGTTGATAGAAGTTCTCATGTCCTTCTACTCTGCCCTGGTGAGGCCACATCTGGAATATTGTGTCTAGTTCTGGGTCTCTCAGTTCAAGAATGACCACAGGGAACTGCTTGAGAGAGTCCAGCACAGAGCCACAAAGATGCTGAAGGCAGGGGGACATCTCCCTGCTGAAGAGAGTCTGAGGGAGCTGGGGCTCTTTAGCTGGGAGCAGAGCAGCCTGAGGGGTGACCTCAGTCATGTTTATCAAGATGTGCAGGGCAGTGTCAGGAGGACAGAGCCAGGCTCTGCTCAGTGGTGTTCAATAATAGGACATAGGGCAATGGGTGCAAGCTGGAGCAGAGGAAGTTCCATGTGAACATGAGGAGAATGGTTTTTTTCACTGTGAGGGTGCCAGAGCTCTGGAGCAGGCTGCCCAGAGAGGTTGTGGAGTCTCTTTCTCTGGAGACATGCCAAACCCACTTGGATTTGTTCCTGTGTGACCTACTCTAGGTGACCCTGCTCTCACAGGATAGTTGGACTGGATGATCTTTGGAGGTCCCTTCCAACCCCTAACACTTTGTGATTCTGTGAACATGTATCTATAGGTAGTCATGTTTACATGTGTTTGAAGGTCTCTAGTGCAAGGCATTGGATACTTTCTATATGTTAGTTTGAAAACAGGAGAGAGAGGATGGCTTGACCCAAAGGGCTGAAACCAACCATCTTGAAGTGAGGACACTTTTAGATGCAAATCTGAACTAAGAAGCATGAAAAGACAGATGAAGAAACAATATATATAGATTATATATATATATATATATAATCAGTTCCAAGTGCTTTAAAATTTCTCTCTTGAGATTTTTTCTTCAGATCTGAAATTAGGAACTTGCAAACTTAGCTATTATTAGACACTAGAAGATTATGAGAGTGGGTCTGAACTCCTTCCAACTTACGTGAAAATCAGAGAATATCCAACATGCACAACTCAGGACTAAGGCTAGAAGGAGTGCAGGAAACGTGGAATTATCACATCTTTTATCAACACCTGTAAAGAGAAGTAGAGCAAAGGAGGTAATCCTATTCCACAGGAAATGAATATGAGGCTGGTGAGAGGCCTCGAGCACAGCCCTACGAGGAGAGGCTGAGGGAGCTGGGATTGTTTAGCCTGGAGAAGAGGAGGCTCAGGGGTGACCTTATTGCTGTCTACAACTACCTGAGGGGTGGTTGTAGCCAGGAGGAGGGTGCTCTCTTCTCTCAGGCAGCCAGCACCAGAACAAGAGGGCACAGCCTCAAGCTACGCCAGGGGAAATTTAGGCTTGAGGTGAGGAGAAAGTTCTTCACTGAGAGAGTCATTGGCTACTGGAATGGGCTGCCCAGGGAGGTGGTGGAGTCGCCGTCCCTGGAGCTGTTCAAGGCAGGATTGGACGTGGCACTTGGTGCCATGGTCTGGCCTTGAGCTCTGTGGTAACGGCTTGGACTTGATGATCACCTTGGTGATACTGTGATGAAATAATGAATCTCTTTTGAGGAACTTATGGTGGGGAAGGGTCTCTAACTTCCATATTCTTGTAAAAATAAACAAAGCAAACACCTAAACTAGTACTGTAATGATGCTTTTTCTCTATCTTTGTCTACTTCTTTTCAGTAAGAAAATAGATACAATTGAATTCTTTTCCAGAGATGCCAAATAGTGACACTGTAACTGATTGTAGGAGTTGAAGAGGCTTGAATAACTGTCCAAAAGACTATAAGTGCCAATAAAAATCAGTTATTTCCTGACAGTGCAGGAGAAATGTTATGTCACTTTGTCTGTGTTACCTTCCTTGTGTCGTGCATATACACAGGGATACATTTCTTCAGGGGGGACGATTAGGATTTGGAACTGCCTTTGGACTAGAGATTTAAGGACTTCATTATGCAAGAAGAAGCTGAAGTGACTGAATAATAGGCTACAGGAAGCTGTGAGCTAAGGTGCTCAGTACCTCCCAATCAAAAGTATAACAAGATCCAGTGACTGAAAACTAGTAAAATAATTAAGCAAGGGAATAAAACCTAAGGTTTGACAAAAGAAAACCAAAAACTGGAACAAGCTCCAAAGGTTATGGAGAACTCTTTGCACCAGTGCTGGATCTTTATGTTAATGCTGTCTCTTTCTCTGAGCTGAGAAGTCACCCTTGAATTACAGAGCTTTCTGCAGTCCTGTTTGATGGAAACTCAGTGCAAGGTCTGAGAACCTTTCACAACATTCTGGTTTATGCATCAAGTTGTAGCAGGCTGCTTTAATGTTTTTTTGCAGGTAGTAACCAATTATTTCTGGAATAACATTGCAGCCACTGAAGAATCCCTCTGCTGTCTAATGACGTTAAGAAAAAACATACTAGATGAAATTGTACATTATGGGTATATATGCACATCTATGTTATGCCTGAGACAGAGATAATAAATTGCATTGGTTTAGAATAGAATAGAATCAACCAGGTTGGAAGAGACCTCCAAGATCATCCAGTCCAATCTAGCACCCAGCCCTATCCAGTCAACTAGACCATGAAGTAGTTTGAAGTAAATTTGCCTCTGAAGTCTCACTGGAGAATGCAACTTTTTCACCCATTTGAACCTTTGCCTGCTCATATCTGTATCTGGAAAAACCACAATGACACTTTCACTTTAGAGATGTTAGTACCTGTTGTGTGATAGAAAAACTTTTGAGATGTCTCTTTGTCTTCTCCAGAGGCCTCTTCTCCTAGGGATGGCTGTTGTCCTGTTGTCTGCAGGGTCAGATCTAATTTATGAGGAGCTACATGGCAACCCAGATGCTCCTGCATCATCTTAATAGTGACAACATAGACTCGTATTCTTGTGTTGATGATATACTACTAAGTGTGACCTATGGGTTACAAAAGGGACTTGATAACTGGCTGTGTGATAACCTTCCTCTTTCACTACTATTATTTCCCAGGCTGGGGAAGCCAAAGTTCCAAAGTTCAGATTCACCACAACACCTGGCTGCACTTCCCTGGACACAACCTGCGGTGGATCCTGACATTCACCCTCCTGTTCGTACATGTGTGTGAAATAGCGGAGGGCATAGTTTCTGATACGTAAGTGATGGTGTTCAGTAGACAGCCAAGCTAACTGCATTCATTAATGTATACTGTTAAGGAGTGATGGGCTGCCTAGGAAGTCTTACCTCAAAAAAGATGGGGCATAATCTCATGAGCTATCAAAATTTTAATGGGATGAAGGTGAAATGATTATTCGTAGCACTTTGCTACTCTCCTCTCAAGCTGCAATGGCAAGTTAAAGTTAAAGCATTCATATGGCAAAAGTTAAAGCATTCATATGAAAAAAGTCTTTTCCATAGATTCCTAGTATGGTTTAGGTTGGAAAGGACCTTTCACCAGAACAGGCTGCTTAAGGCCTTGTCCAGCCTGGCCTCAAACACCTGCAAGGAGGAGGCATCCACAACCTGTTCCAGTGCCTCACTACCCTCACTTGAAAGAGTTTCTTCCTTATCTCCAGTCTCAATCTGCCCTCTTCCACCTTCAATCCATTCCTTCTCATCCTATCACTACAAGCCCTTGTAAAAAGTCTCTCCCCAGCTTTCTTGTAGGCCCCCTACAGGTACTGGAAGGCTGCTCTAAGGTCTCACTAGAGCCTTCTTTTCTCCAGAGTGAACAGCCCCAACTCTCTCAGCTTGTCCCCATAGGGGAGGTTCTCCAGTTCTCTGACCTCTCAGTTCCTGCTGGTCACACTTCTTTTGATGCAGCCCAGGACCCCCTTGCCTTCTGGGCTGCAAGCCACCATTGCTGTCTCATGCTTGTCCCTATGAAAATCATATTTATGAAAGCCATATTTGTCCTCTTAAATAGATTATCAAAACACCTAGGAATGTGGCAATGGTGAAAAAGACACCAAATTCAATGATTTGTACCTTACCTATTTTCAGACAAATGAAATCTCGACATCTGCATCTCTTTCTGCCAGCTATCATGGGATTTGTGGCTGCCACGGTATCTATCGTCTATTACCACAACATTGAAACATCTAACTTTCCAAAGTTACTGTTGGGTAAGTCTAAGTCTGGTGTTAATGCACTCCAGCAAAGCTCACTGGTTTAGCCAAAGTCAGCCTGTGTCTATTGAGGAGGATGGTGAAAAGAGTGAGAATGTTAAGAGGGAGGAATAATTCTCTACTCTTTGAACCAGTATTATTGTGGGAGTCATTGCAGCTGTTTCAAGCACACACTGGAAACTGTTTTAAAAGACAATCACGGGAGGAAAAGCACTGTGAGTACTGTGTCCAGTTCAGGGCTTCTCAATTCAAGAGAGATGTTGAGGTGCTGGAACATGTCCAGAGAAGGGCAACAAAGCTGGTGAGGGGCCTGGAACACAAACCCTATGAGGACAGGCTGAGGGAGCTGGGGTTGTTTAGCCTGGAGAAGAGGAGGCTCAGGGCAGACCTCATTGCTGTCTACAACTACCTGAAGGGAGGCTGTAGCCAGGTGGGGGTTGGTCTCTTCACCCAGACAACCAGCAATAGAACAAGGGGACACAGCCTCAAGTTGTGTCAGGGGAAGTATAGGCTGGATGTTAGGAGGAAGTTGTTGACAGAGAGAGTGATTGGCGTTGGAATGGGCTGCCCAGGGAGGTGGTGGAGTCACCGTCCCTGGAGGTGTTCAAGAAAAGCCTGGATGAGGCACTTAGTGCCATGGTCTAGTTGACTGGATAGGGCTGGGTGTTAGGTTGGACTGGATGATCTTGGAGGTCTCTTCCAACCTGATTGATTCTATGATTTTATGATTCTATAATTTCAGACATTCTGAGATGAATGAGATGAGTGAGGAACCAGTAAGAGCACTTATCTTCCTCCTCAGTCTCTGTGGTTGGTATTGCTACAACCCAAACATTTGATATAGCTTTGTATGTGAGCATCTAGAATTTGCTATTGAGAGAGAGAGTGATGGGGTATGAGAAACAGCCAGTTAGAAGCAGCCAAATCTTCAGGAGATTTAGCAGTTCAGTATGCACTGATGTGAACTATGTCCTGGGGATTATCAGGGAGAGGTAGGTCATGAGGTAGCTCCCACTCACAGCTATGTGTGCCACTACTTCTCCATCATTTACAGCAATGAGGTCTGCCCTGAGCCTCCTCTTCTCCAGGCTAAACAACCCCAGCTCCCTCAGCCTTTCCTCATAGGGTTTGTGTTCCAGGCCCCTCACCAGCTTCGTCACCCTTGTCTGGACATGTTCCAGCACCTCAACATCTCTCTTGAATTGAGGAGCCCAGAACTGGACACAGTACTCAAGGTGTGGCCTGACCAGTGTTGAGTACAGGGGAAGAATAACCTCTCTTGTCCTACTGGCCACACTGTTCCTGATCCAGGCCAGGATGCCATTGGCTCTCTTGGCCACCTGGGCACACTGCTGGCTCATCTTCAGTCTACTATCTACCAGTACCTCCAGGTCCCTTTCCTCCTGGCTGCTCTCCAGCCACTCTGTCCCCAGCCTGTAGTGCTGCTTGGGGAAAGTTGTACAAAGTCTCAGCACTGTGGATCTCTTTGCAGAGTGTTGGTGCAGCAAAGAAAAAGAGTGACTTGGGAAAAGGTATTACAAAGCAAATCTCTTGAACCTAAGTCGCTGACCGTGGCTGGTATCACACACCTCCAACCTGCAGGCTGATGGTATAGAAGACCACTGTGCTGCAGTGCACTAAGCCATGGACTATTTCTGTTGGAGGGAGATAGAACTTCTGCAGCACTGATGTAGTTTATTTTTTTTGTTTGTTTTCTTTTTCTTAATGATGCCTGTGCACCTGTGTTACAGCTCTCTTTCTTTACTGGATAATGGCCTTTGTCACCAAAACTATCAAGCTAGTCAGATACTGCCAGGATGGTGTGTCTTTTTCTCAGCTGCGTTTCTGCATCACTGGAATTATGGTCATTCTCTACGGGCTGCTGATGGCTGTGGAGATCAACGTCATTCGAGTCAGGGTATGTGGCTGGTTTGTTTCTCAGGATCTGAAAAGATATCAACAGTATCTTGGGGATGGAGAGGAACCTTTAATCTCAGTGATTCCAGCTTGTGGCATGTTTTAGGCCCAAGTTTAGCTTGGCAGTAAATATCTGGTTGATGCTATAGAAATCAAAAGCAGATGGCCCTTGATGTGTCTCCTGGGCATGGTATTTATGTGTGTCTTTGTATGCACATAGAGACTGCATATTTATTTGTGCATATATACAACTACATCTATATATCTGTATCTATATACCTGTATCTATCTCTCCATATATACATTAAAATATATATATGTGAGTGCTTATATATACACAAACATACGTATATGAATACATATAGATATGAATATTTGTGCATGTAAGGGTAAATGTGTTAGCAACCTACACAGTATATGTTATGTTAAACTATGTAAGAAACTGTATTTATAGAGAATGTGTAAGTTCACATGTGTTCTTAGCCATGAGCATTTCAAATTTCACTATATCCCAACAATTCTTTTGTTGTTGTTGTTGTTGTTCAGCTAGAGATAGTGCTGGTGGGCTACAGAGCTCTGTACACATCCCATATTCATAGAATCATTGAATGGGTTAGGTTAGAAGGGACCTCCAAAGGTTTTCTAGTCCTAGCCTCTGCAGTCAGCAGGGACATCCTCCACTAGATCAGACTGTTCAGAGCCCTGTCCAGCCTCACTTGGAATATCTCCAGGGATAGGGCCTCAACTACCTCCCTGCGCAACCTGTTGTGGTGTTCCACCACCCTCATGGTGCAGAACTTGTTCCTAATACCCAGTCTAAATCTGCTCTTCTCTCATTTCAAGCCTTTGCTCCCCGTCCTGTCACACCAGGCTTTTGCAAACAATCCCTCTGAGCCTTCTTGTGAGATACAATCCCAGTTTAGAAGGGACATTGAAATCCTTGAGCGTGTCCAGAGAAGGGCGACGAGGCTGGTGAGAGGCCTCGAGCACAGCCCTGCAAGGAGAGGCTGAGGGAGCTGGGGTTGTTTAGCCTGGAGAAGAGGAGGCTCAGGGCAGACCTTATTGCTGTCTACAACTACCTGAGGGGTGGTTGTGGCCAGGAGGAGGTTGCTCTCTTCTCTCAGGCAGCCAGCACCAGAACAAGAGGACACAGCCTCAGGCTGTGCCAGGGGAAATTTAGGCTCGAGGTGAGGAGAAAGTTCTTCACTGAGAGAGTCATTGGACACTGGAATGGGCTGCCCAGGGAGGTGGTGGAGTCGCCGTCCCTGGAGCTGTTCAAGGCAGGATTGGACGTGGCACTTGGTGCCATGGTCTAGCCTTGAGCTCTGTGGTAACGGCTTGGACTTGATGATCTGTGAGGTCTCTTCCAACCCTGATGATACTATGATACTGGCAGGCTGCTATTAGTTCTCCCCAGAGCCTTCTCTTCTGCAAGCTGAACATCCCCAGCTCCCTCAGTCTGTTCTTGCAGCAGAGGTGTTCTACCCCCTGATCATCTATTCAAGTTCTTGACAGCTGTGTTGTCAAAATGGAAATGCTTCTGTTTCCATGCAAATGCATATTTAATCTCAGTGTATAATTACCTTTAAATGCAAATTTGACACTGTAGTTGGATTATACATAGTGTTAACTAGAAAAACTACCTTCAGTAAACCTTTACGTGAAAATTTAGCACTGCAGTTTCATTATACATAATGTTAACTAGAAAAACTACCTTCAGTAAACCTTTAAATGAAAATTTAACACTGCAGTTTCATTATACATAATGTTAACTAGAAAAATACCTTCAGTAAACCTCTAAATGCAAACTTGACACTGTAGGTTTATTATACATAATGTTAACTAGAAAAACTACCTTCAATAAACCTTTAAATGCAAATCTGACACTGTAGTTGGATTATACATAATGTTAACTAGAAAAACTACCTTCAGTAAACCTTTAAATGCAAACTTGACACTGTAGTTGGACTATACATAATGTTAACTAGAAAAACTACCTTCAGTAAGGTAATTCCTAAGCACGTGCTGCCTATTTTCTCCTTTCCAGAGATACGTATTCTTCATGAACCCTCAGAAAGTAAAGCCACCAGAGGATCTACAGGACCTGGGTGTGAGGTTTCTGCAGCCATTTGTCAATTTGCTCTCAAAGGCAACTTACTGGTGGATGAATACTCTTATTATATCTGCTCACAAGAAGCCTGTGGACCTGAAGGCCATTGGGAAGCTTCCAATTGCAATGAGAGCACTGACAAACTACGTTTGTCTGAAAGACGCCTATGAAGAACAAAAGGTAACCAAAGATGTTCATGTTGCTGTTTGGCCTTAGAGATGATACTGAAGTTTTTGTGCTTTAATGAAACCCTAGTTTTAGGAATTTTTAACTTAGGACTGTTTGTTCCAAGGTGAAACTTGGCCTAGGAAGTTCCAATCCAATGGTTAGTGTTTGGCTTTAAGTGAATTTACAGCAGAGGGGAGTTGCCAGATTGAGAGCAACTGGAAACTAAAACCATAACAGACTGGTCACTTGCTAGATTTCATTTTGCAAGGGAAAGCTTTGTTTAAATCTTAGCTACTTGTGACAGCATCTTAAATTAGAAAACACAGTTTCAGCTGGAAACACTCATCTTCACTTTTAGTTTTCTGCCCAGAAAGAGAAAGAACCAAAAACCCGTATCAAGAATAGCCAAAACACTGGTGCCTTGTCAACAGCATCTTAGTCCCCAGTCCAAGACACAGCACCATATGGGCTGCTATGAAGAAAATTAACTCCATCCTAGCCAGACTGAGTACAGAACCATGTTGGACAAACACACTGGGTAGGGCAGGAGTTTCCAGAGAAATTTCTGGATGTACTTATTTAGAGGAGAAAAAAAAGGGGGGATGTGATGATCTGTGTGTTACCCACACACACACACACACACACACACACACACTTCAAAATATCACTCTGACTAGACACAGCTGAGCTGGAAATTAGCTGGAACATGTCCAGAGAAGGGCGACAAAGCTGATGAAAGGCCTGGAACACAAACCCTATGAGGAGAGGCTGAGGGAGCTGGGGGTGTTTAGCCTGGAGAAGAGGAGGCTCAGGGCAGACCTCATTGCTGTCTACAACTACTTGAAGGGAGGTTGTAGCTGGGTGGGGGTTGGTCTCTTCTCCCAGACAACCAGCAACAGAACAAGGGGACACAGTCTCAAGTAGTGCTGGGGGAAGCCTAGGTTGGGTGTTAGGAGGAAGTTCTTGCCAGAGAGAGTAATTGGCATTGGAATGGGCTGCCCAGGGAGGTGGTGGAGTCACCATCCCTGGAGGTGTTCAATCAAAGCCTGGATGAGGCACTTAGTGCCATGGTCTAGTTGACTGGATAGGGGTTGGTGCTAGGTTGGACTGGATGATCTTGGAGGTCTCTCCCAACCTGGTTGATTCTATGATTCTATGATTTACAGTTTAGCACAATGTACAAGCAGGTATTTACAATATCTACAGTTACATACAGAAATATACAAGTTAAAGAAATAATATAGAAACACAACAGCCCTCCCAGAAACCAGAGTCCCCCAGGAGGGGCTCCCAACCACACTTCCACCTCCTTTCCACACCTCTACCTTACCCCAGACTTTGTCTTATGTTCAAGGCGAGTTTGGAGAATCAGCTAGGGGTGTTAGGAAGCAGATGGATTAGTTACACAGACAGCAGGTTAGGGAGAGAAGGGAGGCAGCCAGAGCCAGAGAGAGCAGTTGTGTTATCTATGTTTGTGTTCCTGTTTGTATACATCTCAGCAAGCCTCTAAATGAAGTAGACATCACCACTGTTTCCTTTTCACTGCTTATAATCTAATTCTTCTCACCAAAATATTCCAGCTAGCTTCAAACTAGCACAGGGAAAACAAACGAACAAGTGTCTAATTTGTGCTTAAAACTGAACAACCTCCCCCCCCAAAAAAAAAAAACCAACAACCTCCAAACAAAACAACCTCCCAAACCCAAAATAGCACCAAATTACATATAAGAAAACCCCAACAGCAACAACCAACAGGCAAAGAAAAAAAAAGGAGTAATATTTTGTTCTGCAGAAGGGAGAAAGGATTTGAGCACCTACCTCCCTGATTTGTCCATGCAAATAAATTCTCATGCATAAAGAGAGGGAAAGCAGGCACTCAGAGGCCACTTTGGAAAATGCAGCATACAGGACAGAAGCATGCACATCCCATCCCTGCACACACCAGATAAAAGATGTTTCCATGCAGTTTACAATTCAGAACTGCAATGCAGGGAGAAGTCAGAAGGAGCAGCTCTCTGCTCCCAGCAAAGGATCGAGCTGCAGGATCCTTTCTGTGCGCTCTGAAGTGAAACCTAAGCATTACAATTATTTCTGGTTTAAAAGATTTAGCTTGCTTCTCTTTCCTTTTGTAGTTGATGCCTGGATGATCTTGGAGGTCTCTTCCAACCTGCTTGACTCTATGATTCTATGATTTAAAGTCTTGAGATTGCCACAGCCTCTAGCACATTTGTGCTACTATTTGAAAACAGGCTGCAACCCTAGAGTAAACTGATAGTTCATAGAGAAAGTCAACCAAAGGGCTAAAGCCAATTCAAAGAGCCAGGCAGTGGAATTCACTGCAGTTCAGTCCCGTGGAAAAATATATTGGTTTGTGCATGGTCAGACCAGAAACCAGCCCTAGAATTAGGAAAATTCTTCTGGTTGAAGCATGATAGAATAGAATAGAATCAACCAGGTTGGAAGAGACCTTGAAGATCATCCAGTCCAACCTAACACCCAGCCCTATCCAGTCAACTAGACCATAGCACCAAGTGCCTCATCCAGGCTTTGATTGAACACCTCCAGGGACGGTGACTCCACCACCTCCCTGGGCAGCCCATTCCAATGCCAATCACTCTCTCTGTGAAGAACTTCCTCCTAACATCCAGCCTATACCTCCCCTGGCACAACTTGAGGCTGTGTCCCCTTGGTCTGTTGTTGGTTGCCTGGCAGAAGAGACCAACCCCCACCCAGCTACAACCTCCCTTCAGGTAGTTGTAGACAGCAATGAGGTCTGCCCTGAGCCTCCTCTTCTCCAGGCTAAACACCCCCAGCTCCCTCAGCCTCTCCTCATAGGGTTTGTGTTCCAGGCCCCTCACCAGCCCTGTTGCCCTTCTCTGGACACCTTCCAGCACCTCAACATCTCTCTTGAATTGAGGAGCCCAGAACTGGACACAGCACTCAAGGTGTGGCCTGACCAGTGTTGAGTACAGGGGCAGAATAAGCTCCCTTGTCCTACTGGCCACACTGTTCCTGATCCAGGCCAGGATGCCATTGGCATGCCATTGATCTACAATATGGGAGAAACAATCTATCATGTCTCTGCTGCCAGGGTGTACTTTACACTAATCTTCCTCAGCTAGCAAGAGGAGCCCCTCAGCTCCCTTTGGATTGAGTTGGATTGCCCCTGCCTGTGCCTGCAGATAGCTGAGCTCAGTTGTGATCCACGCTCCTGCAAAAAGAAGACTTCTAGTCCATTCCAAACCTTTCCTACCTTGCTGAAGAGATAAGAATATCTCATTGCCATTTGGCAAGTCTACCATTAATTGAATGTTCTGAACAGCATCTGCCATTTTATTCCAACAGATGTGTTTCCTAATAACTTAGCATAGCTCCTATCAAGCTGTTGAAGTGCAGTTCCATTTATTTCAGGAACAGGACAGAAGCCTCTGTAATGCCAGTCTAGCTCAAAACCCATTAGGCAACAATTTCAGAGCCCTTAGTCTGTGAAACTCACCTGAGGCCCTTGTACCCTTTCCCTCATCAGAAGCAGCAGCTTCATTCTTTCGTTCCACTTCCTGAAATGTTAGCTCAGTTTTGTCCCCATGCTGCTTATTTCTGTGTACTAAGCTTCTTGGCGTTGGAGATGAGCAGTCTGGCCCAGTCTTTAGAAGCCAGAGGTCCATCTGGCCCTTCTGTACACTTGTACATTTTTGGCACCATGCACATATTCTATCTAACTACTCAAATGGCATAAAGGGAAAGGCAGAGAAAAGAGTCAGGAAGAACAAGGCAGCCAGGCAGGGCACAGGCAAACCTGCTTTTCTTTGGTTAATTTCCCTTGTTATTCCTGGGCTATGCTTAAATGTCTCTGTGAACACTCAAGAGGGCTTGGCTGGGGTTACAACTTGCAGGCATCCGTTCTGCTTGCAAAATGACAGGAGCTTTTTGAGTGTCAAAAGCCTGAAGCACAAGGAAACACTCTGCAGACCACAGGGCTGTTAAGGAGAATGCTCTCTTCTTCAGAAATATCAGCACTCCTCTGGCTAGATACAGAGATATTTGCTGGTGTTTTAGGGCAAGCATTGTGATATTTTATAGGTTCCCTGAACTGAAGGGTAGAGAGGAGCCTTAGCTGATTTAATCTACCAACATAGCCTTTTAATTACTTTTGCCTTCTTCAGCAGCATAATTAGTGATCAGCTGAAGTGTGTTTTCCTGGAAGGCATCCAGAAGATAGGGATAAAAACCCCAAGCCACACCACCAACAAAAAAACCCTTAGAAATTAAATTAGACTATGTTGTTGTTGTTGTAGGTGTGTAAGTATGTTTTGTGCTTCGATCCTTGCCTCACATCAGAAGGTTTCACTGGTTCAAGTAGCTTCACCCCTACAGTCAAAGTCAAGATCACACAGGATCACAGGATCACAGGATCACAGGATGTTAGGGGTTGGAAGACACAGAAGGAAATCATCAAGTCCAACCCCCCTGCCACAGCAGGACAATCCTATCTAACACAGATCACAGAGGAACACATCCAGACAGGCCTTGAAAGTCTCCAAGGAAGGAGACCCACCAACCTCTCTGGGGAGCCTGTTCCAGTGCTCTGGGACCCTTACAGTAAAGAAGTTTCCCCTTGTGTTGAGAAGGAACCTCTTGTGCTGCAACTTACACCCATTGCTCCTTGTCCTATCCCAGGGAACAGTGAGCAGAGCCTGTCCCCCCCACTCCTGCCCAGCCCTCAGATACTTACAAACATTTATCAAATCCCCTCTTAAGTCTTCTCTTCTCCAGACTAAAAAGCCCCAGGTCCCTCAGCCTGTCCTCATCAGCCATGCCCTCCAGTCCCCTCATCATCCTCCTAGCCCTCTGCTGGACCCTCTCCAGCAGATCCCTGTCCCTCTTCAACTGGGGAGCCCAAAACTGAACACAGTATTCACGATGGGGTCTCAGCAGGGCAGAGTAGAGGGGGAAGAGAACCTCCCTTGATCTGCTGGACACACTCCTCCTAATACACTCCAGGATCCCATTGGCCTTCTTGGCCACAAGGGCACATTGCTGTGCCATGGATAACTTGTTAGCCACCAGGACTCCCAGGTCCCTCTCCACAGGACTGCTTTCCATCACCCATGTAAGCAAGGGCTTGAAAGGTCAGACCTTTTCCTCAGCGCACGTGTGACAAGGAGCAATGGCTCCATGCTGGTATGATTAATCTGCACCTGCATTCCTCTGTTCACAGGTTTAGGAAGGAGTTAGCATTTAGAGGTGAGGACCTGCTGTTACCAAGGAGAGGCAGAATCTGAATTTGCTGTGAAGAATTTCTAGCATCTGTTGATACCTCCAGCACGTCTGCTACCTCACCTACTCCAAAGCAGCCTTCAGGAACCGTTTGGCATCCAGACAGGATTGAAATGAAATGCCCCATTTGCAGCCAGGGAGGCCTCTTCTTGGTGCACTGACACCTGTCTCTCTGTCTTCCAGAAAAAGGTAGCAGAGCAGCCCAACCGGAGCCCCTCCATATGGCTGGCCATGTACAGTGCTTTTGGACGCCCAATTCTTCTCAGCAGCACCTTCCGTTACTTGGCTGACTTGCTGGGCTTTGCGGGGCCATTATGCATCTCTGGCATTGTCCAAGGCTTCCAGAACACAACCAATAACACAAATACAACAGAAAAGGTAACCTGACAGCATGGATTGAGATGTTGCTCGGTAGTGTGCACATATTTGCCACGCCTGGCTGTATGCTTTTATCTCTCTGTGATCATAGAATCAGAGAATCATAGAATGGTTTAGGTTGGAAGGGACCTCAAGGATCATCCAGCTCCAACCCCCTGCCATAGGCAGGGACACCTCCCACTAGAGCAGGCTGCTCAAGGCCTCATCCAGCCTGGCCTTAAACGCCTCCAGGGAGGAAGCATCCACAACCTCCCTGGGCAACCTGTGCCAGTGTCTCACCACCCTCACTGTAAAGAACTTCCTCCTAACATCCAGCCTAAATCTCCCCTCCTCCAGCTTAAACCCATTCCCCCTCGTCCTGACATTACCAGACCTTGTCAATAGTCCCTCCCCAGCCTTCCTGTAGGCTCCCTGCAGATACTGGAAAGCCACTCTAAGGTCTCCTCGAAGCCTTCTCTTCTCCAGGCTGCAGAGCCCCAACTCTCTCAGCCTGTCCTCATAGCAGAGCTGCTGCAGCCCTCTGATCATCTTCGTGGCTCTCCTCTGGACCCGCTCCAGCAGTTCCATGTCCTTCTTGTGTATTATTCCATTGTGTCTTTCAAGAAAAGTCAGATGGTTTTGGGTGAGTAGCAGTCAGGTTAGAAAGCTGTGGAAGTCTTTGGTATGACTGCAATACAGGTGATGCAGGCTTCCCCTACCTGCCCAACTGTCTGCAGCTCTGAGAAGAAGGAAGAGCTCTTCTGCTCCTCTTTAACAGTGCTTCCTTGTGCCTCAGGTGTGAATGCAGCAAAGAGGCATGGGAATTTTGCTTAAATTCTGTCCATCTGTCAGTCTGTAGTTTGTTGACAGCTCTGAGTTTTCCACTGAGAAGCTGAGAGTAGTCACTCCCTCTTTGTGAGGGATCATGCTGCTTGCTGCTGTGATGAAACACACTGGTGCACGTGAAATGAAAAGCACACATTTTGCTCAATGCCATTCTTCATACATCAGCATTCTTGGTCCCTGAAAAGCTGGATATGAGCCAGCAATATGCACCTGCAGCCCAGAAGGTTGTATCCTGTCCTGCATCAAAAGAAGTGTGGCCAGCAGGTTAAGGTAGGTGATTCCTTCTGATGAGGCCCTGCCTGGAGTATTGTGGCCAGCCCTGCAGCCCTCAACACAAGGACATGAACTATTAGAGCAGCTGACAACTCTTGACAACTCTCCTACCATAGACTGAGAGAGTTGGGGTTGTGCAGCCCAAAGAAGAGGGGCTCCAGGGAGAACTTATTGCAGTCTTTCAGTAATTGACTAAGAAAGAGGAAGACAATCTTTCCAGCAGGGCTTGTTGTGAAAAGACAAAGGGGGATGGTTTTAAACTGAAGGAGCATGGATTTAGACTAGGTACAAGGAAAAAAGTTGTTACTCTGAGCATGGTGAGACACTGGAACATGCTGCTCAGCGAGGTAGTAGATGCACCATTCATTGGAAACATTCACAGTCACACTGGATGTGGTTCTGAGCAAGCTGATCTAGTCGAAGATGTCCCTCCTCACTGGCAGGACCTTGGACTGGATGACATTTAAATGTCCCTTCCAACCCAAACAATTCTATGACTCCATACTGGAGATGCAGAAAAGATGCTAAATCGCAGCTCCTTTCAAGTTTCACCAGGATGGAACTTTCAAAACCCAACTCTAAGCACTGATCCTAAGAAGAAGAATGTAGCAGTAACTAGCAAAATGGTACAGGTAAAATTATTCTACCAGATGACAGCAGGGAGGAAGGAATGTTGCTACATCTGTCTCCTGATATGGAAATACCTCCCTACACTTTATAAAGTGAGTGTTTGGTATTAGAATGAGCAGACAAATATGTAATGGAATAACATTTTCCCCTCCAGAAAAAGCATTTGACTCTCACCACTGCCCAAGTATCTTCTCTTTGGCTGCTTGCTCCTTGCATTCATTTTCTTGACTGAGGGTCTGAATTTGGCTTTAGACTCTCATTCAACCATTGCACTGAAGAATGAGACTTTAATTATACAGCTTATCAAAGAAAGCTCTTTATCATCCTTGAACCTCCACACGTTGGACTTGAGCCAACGGAGTTAAAAGGCAAAGTGCATATTTTTTTGCTTCCAAACAGTTGGGGGTTATTTGCATGTGGAACAAACAAGTTCTTTTAGTTTGAAAATCATCGTTGCTGGATCTAAAACTTAAGAATCTGCACCTCGTAGGTTTCATTTATCTTCTGTACTCTTCAGTGTTGTGGGATTTTCTAAGTTTTAGTCAACACTGGCTAAAGGGAAGATCAAAATCACTGGATAAATATAAACCGCTCCAAGGGCCTGGCTCAGTGACAGTCACTATTTCTCTTGGATACATTTCAGAATCCATTTGATTCCAATTTATGGATTTTGATAAACTTTCCCCTGGTTTTTCTTGCTGTTAGGTATTTTTCCAGTTTCATTTAATGTGAATTAGTTGAAGTTTATGCTTATTTCCCATTAACTCCTGAGAACTCTATGTACATTGATACAAACATACTAGTGTTAATATCCCCACTATCACAGAATCATTCTGGTTGGAAAGGACCCCTAGGATCATCAAGCCCAACTGTTATCCCTACCTTACGAAGTTCACCTTAAACCATATCCTCAAGCACCACATCCAAATGACTTTTAAACACATCCAGGGTTGGTGAGTCCACCACCAGCCTGCACAGCCCATTCCAATGACCACTCTTGATGGGAAAAAAATGTTTCCTGATGTCCAGTCTAAACCTACCCAGTTGCAGCTTGAGGCCATTCTCTCTTGTTCTATCACTATTTACCTGTGAGAAGAGACCAGCACCAACCTCTCCACAACCTCCTTTCAGGTAGCTGTAGACAGCAATGAGGTCTCCCCTCAACCTCCTCTTCTTCAAACTAACCATCCCCAGCTCCTTCAGTTGCTTCTCATAAGATTTATTCTCCAGGCCCTTCCCGAGCTTTATTGCCCTCCTCTGCACTCACTCCAGCACCTCCACATCCTTCTTGTAATGAGGTGCCCAAACTATGTAAAGATGGGGAAGTTAGATGCAGCAGAATGTCAAGAAAAGAGGCTTTGAATATATTTATCTGACTGGTCATGCACTTAAGCAACTTCATTGGATGGCTGAGCCACCTAGTCCCATTATTTCGGTGGGATTTAGGTGTTTTACAGACATTGGTCCTCTAGAGAACACTGTGAGGTGCTTATGCACACCTTTTGGGTGTCAGCTGCCTGTGTGCAGTGTGAAGAGACTGGGGTCACTGCAGCAAGGTGAGCCTGGGTGGCTCAGAGCACCTCTCTCCTGCCTTCAGTCTCACAGCAGCTGCCAGTAATCCAGAGTGCTGAAGGAATCTTTGAGAGGGTAGGTAGATGGTTAGTTTGCAGTATTTCCAGAGCCTTTAGTCTCAGCACTGGGCTGGCTGCTTCAGCACAACAGGCTTTTCTTTATTACATTTGTTGATTTTCTAAAGAATTCAAATGCATCCTGCTTCCAGCTGGGTCAGAAATACCAAGGGAACAGCCTTCCTTGCAGTGCTGTGGTACATTTGTTTCCTTTTCTGCCTGAGATAGAGTGGAACAGGGAAGACAAAAACTAGGAAAAAAATAAAGTGACTTAAGATTTTTTTTTTCCCCTGGTAGTGCATATATCAACCTCATTTTGTAAAGAATACTGCCATATGTATCCTGAATTTGTTCAGAATTCACAGATGTCAGAGAGTCTATTTCTGGAAGGAATTGTTTCCATAATTAATGCAAATGCAACTAATCCCATATAATAAAAGATGTTTTCTTCCAGCTTCTTTGTGGCTCAGGTGGAATGAGCTTTACTTTTTAGGATCATAGAATCAGGCAGGGTTGGAAGGGACCACAAGGATCATCTAGTTCCAACCTCCCTGCCATGGGTAGGGACACCCTACCCTAGAGCAGGCTGGCCACAGACTCACCCAGTCTGGCCTTAAACACCTCCAGGGATGGGGCCTCAACCACCTCCCTGGGCAACCCATTCCAGGCTCTCACCACTCTCATGCTGAACAACTTCCTCCTCACATCCAGACTGAATCTCCCCATCTCCAGCTTTGCTCCATTCCCCCTAGTCCTGTCACTACCTGATAGCCTAAAATGTCCCTCTCCAGCTTTTTTGTAGGCCTCCTTCAGATACTGAAAGGCCACAAGAAGGTCGCCTTGGAGCCTCCTCTTCTCCAGACTGAACAGCCCCAACTCTTTCAGTCTGTCCTCATAGGAGAGGTGCTCCAGCCCTCTGAGCATCCTCCTATTGCTTAGCATTTCTATCCCACACATCATCAGAATTTGATGGAGAAGCTAACAATAAGGCTGATAAGCTTTATGCTCATGGTACCTTGCCTGCTAAAAACAAGTCATAAAAATGCTAGAAGCTAGGATCCTAACTTTTGGAACATGAGCAGAGTATTTGATTTCTATCCAAATGCTTTTGAGGCATTGGGCAGTGAGAACTCTGATTTATAGAACTTTTGCATAATGCCATCAATGTTTGTTATCTCAAGGCAATGGCTGAATTTCTTTGTTTCCAGTGGCCCAAGAACATGCAGTCTCTCCTATCCCACATATTCTTTTTCCCTTTCTTTTCAGGTGAAGGATCCATCAAATTCCTATCTTTCCTCAGAGGAATTCCTCAGGAATGTTTATGTTTTGGCAGTTCTTCTCTTCCTGGCACTTATCTTGCAGAGGACATTCCTACAGGCATCCTACTATGTGACTACAGAAACTGGTATCAATCTGCGAGGTGCTTTACTGGTGAGCTAAGATGTTCCCATGTTCTGCCAAGATGTTCACTGATAATAGCTCCAGCTTTCTACATTCATTTGTCTTGTTCTTTATCTGGAGACTCAGTTAACAACTGTTTGGGAGACAAGATACACTGTATTTTTATACAGAAATCTGGAAAGAGAAGTATCAATGACACAGCCAAAGCAATGGCAGCAATTAAGGAAAGAAGTCAGAGAGCTGTGGGCAATGGGACAGAGTCTAGTTGGAGGCCTGTACTTATTGGGGTCCCTCAGGAGTCAGTACTGGGCCCAGTAATATTCAATATATTCATCAACAACTTGGATGAGGGCACAGAGGGCAGTGTCAGCAAGTTTGATGAGGGGTGACCTCCTTCATGTTTACCAAGATGTGCAGGGTAGAGGCAGGAGGACAGAGCCAGGCTCTGCTCAGGGATGTCCAGTGACAGGACAAGGAGCAATGGGTGCAAGCTGGAGCAAAGAAGGTTCAATGCAAACAGGAGAAACTTTTTCATTGTGAGGGTGGCAGACCCCTGGAGCAGGCTGCCCAGAGAGCTTGTCAAGTCTCCTTCTCTGGAGACATTCCAAACCCACTTGGATCTGTTCCTGTGTGACCTGCCCTAGATACTGCTGCTCTGGCAGGGGCGTTGGACTGGATGATCTCTGGAGGTCCTTTTCAACCCTTAGTGTTCTGTGACTCTGTGAATTCCTTCTGCTAAGAACTAAACCCACCATACTAACACGTGAAAGTTGAACTCTCACTCTCTGCATGTCAGAACATACCTTTGCATATGGGCTAGGTCTGTGAAGACAAGCAGTGTTTTGGCTGTGCATCTCCTTTCTTCCTATGCTTATGAAGTTACTTCTGACTGTGAACAGAGTCTTCTTCAGAGTATCTTTGGCTGAGCTATGTTTTATGGGAACATTGTCTATGCCTCACCATGTGTGGTGATTCTGAATATTTATGCCCTTTTGCACAGAGCCCTGTGGGATGGGACAGAAGGGATTAATCTGCAAAACTGTCTCTCTAAACCATTAACCCTCTGTGAAAGTTGTGTTTATGAACTGGAGCCAGCAGCTCCAGCTCAGCATGTGGGTGGTTTGTAGCAGGAACCTCTGCAGACCAAACTCCACAGACAGCAGTAGAACTGTGCTCAAAACAGAAGGCAGAAATGATGTATTGCCAGGGGTAACGAACTGTAAGAATATCATCTCCGCATGGAACCTTCTTTTTCTGTGGTGATTGAGGTAGCTGTTTTAAACACTTTCTGCCTTCTCTCAGGACAGATGGTACAGTCCTGCTGAAGAAGGAGGTAGCTGATCATTTCCTTGTCCTTTTGTGACTCTCACTCACCAAAGTGGAAACTCACGGCACCTTATGCAGCTGCTGTAATTCTCCATGGTCTGTAGGCTTTTCAGGTTAATTCTGCAGGTCCTACCTTGCTCATGGACAAAGCAGAGTGAAGAGCATGATTTATTTCTTTTCATTCCTTGAAGCTGCAGTGTTTGATATTTGGTCATAACTGTAAACTGGGCTCACAACATTCGTCTTCAAAATTTTGGTAGATACAATTTTAAACCCTCTTGAGCTCCAACAAGGTTTCTGGGAACAGATGACTGGATAAAGGAGAGAAAGTCAAAGGAATAGACACCCACCCTGAGCAAGAGTTTAACTGTCTTATCAGAAACAAGTATTTCTGTGGCAAAGGGTGTCATAGAACTCCACCAAATGTTTGTTAAAAAATATATCTTTGCCCAGTTTCCTAAATTTGGATGGGTTCTTCTACGTTTGGTCTGTATTAAGCAACAAACCTTTCAAGAGGAATTGGAGTTTTTCAAAGTCTGTTCTCTCTCTTGTGCCTTCTCTCACTCTGTCTCCATCTGACTCTGTCTTTCTTAGGTAAAGACTGATACCATCCTGCTGCTACTATCATTCTATGATTTTCTCATTTTAATATCTTCCCTTTTATTCCCTTCCTACAGGCAATGATATACAATAAGATCCTGAGGCTTTCTACATCCAACTTGTCAATGGGAGAGATGACCTTGGGACAAATCAATAACTTGGTTGCCATAGAAACTAATCAATTGATGTGGTTCTTGTTCCTGTGCCCTAATCTGTGGGCAATGCCTGTTCAGGTAGAGTATCAAAGAAAGAGCCTGATGTCAGGTATCCTCTGGCCTGCTTGAACAGTGTCTGTGTCTGTGAGACTAGTACAAGATCCAGAAGGGAATTTGGACTTCACACTCATTTATCAGGAAGACTAACAAGCAGTAACATGGCCCATCATTTACTGCAAAGACTGGGAGGCTGACTTTCCTCTAAAGAGAGAGAGAGAGGTCTTCTAGGCAGGATTTGCATGTTCTGGATGTGGTCTGTGACTTTAAGAATATTGGCCTGCTCCTTTTCCTCTTCGTATTTCTTTTGCTAGTGGCACACATTTGTTTATGCTATATGGCAGCAGCACAGGCAACTTGACCAGTGCTAAGTATTGCATCTGCAGTGTCCACTTTTAACTGCATTTGGAGGCAGGAGCAAAAAGCAACTGAATCCTTCTCAGTGGCTGACAGCAGCACGGACAGCGCACTGCAAGAAATGCTCAGAGGAGCTCTCATCTAAACAAGCTTAGTTACTATAAACATCTGGTTTTTGAGAAGCCTGGGAAAGATCTGCAGGAAGGAAAGGTAAAAATTATTAGCCTGAAAGAAACCTTCAGAAGTGCTAAATGACTTAATGAGTGATGCATGAAGCTTGGAGTCCTGCAGCACCTTCAGAATTTTAACTTGGGGTGTGCCAGGTATGGTTTTTACCTAAAAGTGATCCCACTGAGATTAAAAAGGGTTGAAAAGAAATAGAGCCCACTCCTATAGTAGAGCTATTTTGCTGAAACTCCTGGAACAATATCAGTAATCTGTTCTAATACTCAACAATATTACTACTAGCAATGGATCAGGTAGGGGTTAGAGAGTCGTAACAGAATTTCATAGAATCATAGAATCATAGAATGGTTTAGGTTGGAAGGGACCTCAAGGATCATCCAGCTCCAACCCCCTGCCATAGGCAGGGACACCTCCCACTAGAGCAGCTTGCTCAAGGCCTCATCCAGCCTGACCTTAAACACCTCCAGGGAGGAAGCATCCACAACCTCCCTGGGCAACCTGTGCCAGTGTCTTACCACCCTCACTGTAAAGAACTTCCTCCTAACATCCACTCTAAATCTCCCCTCTGCCAGTTTAAACCCATTCCCCCTCGTCCTAACATTACTAGACCGTGTAAATAGTCCCTCCCCAGCCTTCCTGTAGGCTCCCTTCAAATACTGGAAGGCCACTATAAGGTCTCCTCGAAGCCTTCTCCTCTCCAGGCTGCAGAGCCCCAACTCTCTCAGCCTGTCCTCATAGCAGAGCTGCTCCAGCCCTCTGATCATCTTCGTGGCTCTCCTTTGGACCCGCTCCAGCAGTTCCATGTCCTTCTTGTATTGGGGGCTCCAGAACTGCACACAGTACTCCAGGTGGAGTACCACACACTACTCCAGGTGAATTTATGAAGGAAAAAGACAGAAAGTGCCAAGGGCAACAGAAATCAGAAATACTATAGAGGCTTTCATCTTAAATCACTGTTTCACACCCAGGTGCTGTTAATACTTTGAGTGTTATTAAATGAATCAATGGCCTGATTGCTGTGGGTAGCCTAAATTCACCACTCATTTGTCTTCATTAGAGATTCTGTCCCACTCACTGTAATGGCCTTCCTCACCACTGCTGTAAAAGGCTGGTTTAAGGAAGTTTCTGATGACTTTGTTGGTTCCTGTAGTTCACCATCAGACAATGTGGAGATAGGGAACACAGGGGGAGCCTGACAGTAGCTTTGGCTGGGGATAAGTGAGCATCACCATGCTGTCTACAACTACCTGAGGGGTGGTTGTGGCCAGGGGGAAGTTGCTCTCTTCTCTCAGGTGGCCAGCGCCAGAATGAGAGGACACAGCCTCAGGCTGCGCCGGGGGAAGTTTAGGCTCGAGGTGAGGAGAAAGTTCTTCACTGAGAGAGTCATTGGCTACTGGAATGGGCTGCCCAGGGAGGTGGTGGAGTCGCCATCCCTGGAGCTGTTCAAGGCAGGATTGGACGTGGCACTTGGTGCCATGGTCTAGCCTTGAGCTCTGTGGTGAAGGGTTGGACTTGATGATCTGTGAGGTCTCTTCCAACCCTGATGATACTATGATACTATGATGATACTATGAATTTGCACCCGAGGAGTGTGCTTGGTGAATGAGCATCTGTGGCCAAGGCTATCCAGAACTTCTGCTCTTAAGCTCTTTATCATAGCATTTACCTTACCCCTCTGCTCCAAAATTAGAATTGAAAGGCCAATATCTCCCCTCCTGGCACTGGTTTTTGTGCTAATATTTCTCTTTGCCCAATGGCTGGTTTTTGGAAACAGCAGGAATAAACTAACAATTGGTAACTAGGAAGAAGTTCTTCAAGTGAGGGTGGTGAGACACTGGAACAGTTTGTCCAAGGAGATATATTTAAAGACAGAACAGACTAGAACTACAAAGTAGTGAATGGGTTCTGTATGCCCTGCTATCACTGAGGACTTCTCTGCATCATAAAGTGGAACTTGTAATAAAAATACTTCTGTAGTAGAGCTTGGATTAACTCAGGACCAGAATCCTGGTATCATAGATTCATAGAATCACAGAATCAACCAGGTTGGAAGAGACCTCCAAGATCATTGAGTCCAACCTATCACCCAGCCCTATCAGCCATTCCCAGGTAAACCTTTGTGGGAATTCTTCCCAAATTGTTTGTAGGGTTGAGGTTGCTGCTTTCCTACAAACTTCCGTTGATACTGATGCACAATCTCAGCTTTGTGTCACTCCCCCCACATCTGCTTCATGCTTCAGTGCTTGTCTTCTATGTGCCTCTGCAGTTGCAAGAGGACTACTACAACACAATGCATCTGTGATTTGTGACAGTCCTAGGACCTTTGAATAATTCCTGAGTGATGTAAGGAGCTCTGGTGTAATTAAAATTTGAAGGCAGTAATTCTGCACCATCCTTTTAGTGCTCCTTTAGTTCTCTGGAAGCCTCATCTGGAGTAAGAGTTGTCAGGCAGTAATACAAACTGTGCAGCTCATGTCAAAGAGAAAAGCTGATGAGTTCATTTCCCACATTTTACAAATGCAACCTGCTGAAGTATGAGCTCAGCTGGTTCCTAGGAACCATTTCACCTTTTCTTAGAAGAACCAAATGGTTTTTTTAATTGCTATCATTCTGACACATTTAAATCTACTTATTATTATTACTGTTGTTGTTATCATCATCCTTTTTCTTCACAGATAATAATGGGTGTGATCCTACTCTACAATTTACTGGGAGTGAGTGCCTTGGTCGGTGCTGCTGTCATTGTCCTGTTAGCTCCCATACAGTACTTCATAGCTACGAAGCTGGCTGAGGCTCAGAAGAGCACTCTTGTAAGTAAATTCTTTCAGTGACATTTCTGATCCAGAAATGAGAACAAGGAGCCAGGGAAGATTCTAGATTCTGTTCTTGTTGTCAGTGAATGTTCATTGCAGAGGTTTGAGCAAGCCATCCTCCCTTCTTTTCTGTTTTGCTGTGGCTCAGTGTCTCCTCTTTCCTAACATTTGTCAGACAAGAATCTGAAAAGAGTAGGTAGGCCTTGACCTGCATACTCTGCAGAATGTTTTTCACCCTGCTAGCAGAGTTTCATCCAAATTCACAGTCTCACAGTATCACCAAGGTTGGAAGAGACCTCATAGATCATCAAGTCCAAGCCGTTACCACAGAGCTCAAGGCTAGACCATGGCACCAAGTGCCACATCCAATCCTGCCTTGAACAGCTCCAGGGACGGCGACTCCACCACCTCCCTGGGCAGCCCATTCCAGTGGCCAATGACTCTCTCAGTGAAGAACTTTCTCCTCACCTTGAGCCTAAACTTCCCCCGGTGCAGCCCGAGGCTGTGTCCTCTTGTTCTGGTGCTGGCTGCCTGAGAGAAGAGAGCAACCTCCTCCTGGCTACAACCACCCCTCAGGTAGTTGTAGACAGCAATAAGGTCTGCCCTGAGCCTCCTCTTCTCCAGGCTAAACAATCCCAGCTCCCTCAGCCTCTCCTCGTAGGGCTGTGCTCGAGGCCTCTCACCAGCCTCGTCGCCCTTCTCTGGACACGTTCAAGTATCTAAGCTCAAGCATTCAATCCCATGAAAGGGTGTTAGATGTTGTATTTCATGGGATGTTAGCAAAGGGAACAAATGTCTGATAAATGATAGCAGGGCAGTGTTAAAGAATGTGTCCTACCCCTCTCTGCAATGCCTGCAGACTTTATGTTGTCATTCCAACCTTTGGTTTTCTCTAAAACCCAACAAACCTCGCTGGATCTATTCTACAGTCTTCAGCGCAGCAACTTTATTTTGCTGCCTAATTTAGTTTACCAGTTACAAATGTTCCCTGATACTTTGTCTAATTTTTAACTTCATTCTCATGATCCTTGAACTTTCTCAATCAACCTTTGATGTTTGATTCATTCAATATTTAAAGATCCCTGTTATCTTAATATATTTAAAGCAAATTATACTAGAGGGCTCCGGTCGTCAGCACACTTCAATAATGTTGAATTGTGCCAATTTATACCAACAGAGAAATTATCTTTGCCTAAGCTCAGAAACAGTTTGAATGATTTGGAGGTTTTTTTTTTTTTCTCTTTTCTGCATTCCTCTGACATGTAGCACATTTTGGATTATCATTTCACAAAACCTCTTTGTTTGGGAGGGATGAGGAGCTAAATGTATCAATAAATACCTCATGTGCATGGCTGGTCTGTATGAATCCCAGAATTAATCTTCTATCAGCAATTGCACACATGTAGCCTTCTGTTTGTTGTTATGGGCACCACTGACCTACTAATCTACCTGCCCATGTTTCTGCCTCTCTTTGAAGGATTTGGATGTTTTGATTTTGTTTTGTTTTCAGAACAGGGTCACTCAATTTCCCTTCATGATGGTAAATATTGTAGTATCTCCAAAGAACACAAGTTTAACAGGGTCAAGTGCTGGGTCCTGCACTTTGATCACAACAACCACATGCAACAATACAGGCTTGAGGCAGAGTGACTGGAAAGCATTTTGGTGGAAAAGGATCTGGGAGTGCTGATGGACAGCTGAACATGAGCCAGCAGTGTGCCCAGGTGGCCAGGGCGGCCAACAGCATCCTGGCTTGGATCAAAACCAGTGTGTCCAGCAGGAGTAGGGCAGTGATGGTGCCCCTGTACTTGGCCTTAGTGAGACTACAGCTTGAGTGCTGTGTTCTGTTCTGGCTGCCACAGGAAAGGAAAGACATTGAGGGGCTGGAGAGTGTCCAGAGAAGAGCAATGAGGCTGGTGAGGGGTTTGAAGGTGTCATATGAGGAGTAACTGAGGGAGTTGAGATTGTTTACTCTGGAAACAAAAAGGCTCTCTACAACTCTGTAAAAGGATGTTGATGTTGGTCTCTTCTCCCATGTAACCAGAGATAGGAGAGGAAATGGGGTGGTTTAAATTGAACATTAGGAGAAACTACTGAGAGAGTGGTGAGGGCTTGGAACAGGCTGCTCAGGAAGGTGTTCAAGAAGCTGCAGATGTGGTGCCTCAGGGTATAGTTTAGTGCTCATGGTAGATGAGTTGCAGTAGGGCTTGATGATCTCAAAGTTCTTTTCCCACCTTTATGATTCTATGGTAGTGTTCTACTCAGGAGGGCAACTGAAAACCTGCAAAAATTTTACGTGGGGAGTAAAGGAAAAAGAGCACTCTGATTAAAACTACAAACCATTAGCAATTTCTTATCCTTGTTTTCTTTTGACATGAAGGACTATTCTACTGAGAGGTTAAAGAAAACCAATGAGATACTAAAAGGCATTAAGTTATTAAAGCTGTATGCCTGGGAGCACATATTTTGTACTAGCGTGGAAGAAACAAGAATGAAGGAGCTCACCAGCCTCAAAACCTTTGCACTTCATACCTCTCTTTCCAGTAAGTAACTATGTTTTAGTGCTCAGAAATGAATCCTGTTCTTCACGTCAACATTCCTTCTGACTTCAGCTAAAGCAAGACACAGCTGTGCCTGTGATGTTTTCTCATAAAAACAGAATGAGAGAGGTGATTCTGCCCCTCTGCTCTGCTCTGCTCTGCTGAGACCCCGCCTGCAGCACTGCCTCCAATTCTGGTGCCCTCCAGCATGAGAGGGACATGGAGCTGCTGGAGTGCATCCAGAGGAGGCCACCAAGATGATCAAAGGGCTGGAGAACCTCCTTTGTGAGGACAGACTGAGAGAGTTGTAGCTGTTATGCCTGGAGAAGGCTTTAGAGAGACCTTAGAGCAGCCTTCCAGTACCTGAAGGGAGCTTCAGGAGAGCTGAGAAGGGATTTTTTTACAAGGGCTTGTAGTGACAGGATGAGAGGGGGAATGGATTTGGTCTTGAGGAGGGCAGATTGAGACTGGAGATCAGGAAGAAATTCTTTCCAGTGAGAGTAGTGAGACAGGTTGCCCAGAGAGGTTGTGGATGCCCCGGGCCTGGAGGCGTTCAAGGCCAGGTTGGATGAGGTCTTGAGCAGCCTGGTCTAGTGGAAAACGTCCCTGCCCATGGCAGGGGTGTTTGGAATTAGATGATCTTTAAGGTTCCTTTCAACTTAAACCATTGTATGAATCTATAAATAACAAAGCTTGAAAATGGAAAGCATATCTTGTTGATTCATTTTTCTGTTAAACGTCTTCTGTCACCTTCATTATGGCATCAGAGTTAGGAGTTGATCCGAGTTAGATCTGCTGGAGAGGGTCCAGTGGAGGGCTATGAGGATGATTAGGGGACAGGAGGGCATGGCTTATGAGGAGAGGCTGAGGGACCTGGGGCTGTTTAGTCTGGAGAAGAGAAGACTTAGAGGGGATTTCATAAATGTTTGTAAGTATCTGAGGGCTGGGCAGGAGTGGGGGGACAGGCTCTGTTCACTGCTCCCTGGGATAGGAGAAGGAGCAATGGGTGTAAGTTGCAGCAAAAGGGGTTCTGCCTCAGCACAAGGGGGAACTTCTTTACTGTAAGGGTCACAGAGCACTGGAACAGGCTCCCCAGAGAGGTTGTGGAGTCTCCTTCTCTGGAGACTTTCTAGGCCTGTCTGGATGTGTTCCTGTGTGATCTGTGTTAGATAGGATTGTCCTGCTGTGGCAGGGGAGTTGAACTCGATGATCTCCTTGGATCCCTTCTAACCCCTAACATCCTGTGATCCTGTGAGAAAGGGTCCAGGTAATCTTAGCAGCTTTGATTACAGCAAAAACAAATTAGTATCTGAAATAATTCATATTTTCTGCACTGTAGAAGAGCTGAGAAGGAAATGTTTCAGTTGTGTTGAGTAACAATTGTGCACATAAAACTTCTTATTCCAGTCCACTAAAGTACACAAATCAGATAATTCCTTCTCTTACTTGTTTGTGTGTTTAAGATCTCTTTGTCACGGAAGGAAATTTCTTCCTGCAGAACAATTTTCCTGTGGGAGTTTTAAGTTGAATAATAACTGGATGCCTCCAGTGCCATACATCAACTTGTTTAAATTGTTGGGGTTTGTTTCTTATTTTCATGTCCTCTGATGCCTGTTTTGTTTTCCTTTCACAGTTTTCATGAATGCAGCCATACCAATAGCAGCTGTTCTTGCAGTAAGACTTCTTTTTTTTTTCACCTTTCCTTACAGCAAGAGAGAGAAAAAGAGAAGGAGATAAAGCAGTAAAAGGCATTGTCATTGCAGTACACACTCATCAGAAGAACAGTAGATGAGTTAATGTGCCCCTGCTAATTGTAGGATAGCAGGGCACAGCAAGTGCCTTTTCCCAGAGCTGGTATTTCACCAGCTGTGGTTTGAATTGGTAAAAACAAAACAAACCAACCAACCAACCAACCAAAATCTATTTTTTTTACTAGAGGAAATAAAAACAAATCATTGCAACTTAAAAGAAAAGCCATTTTGAGCAGCTGTTCTTTTGAAGGGCTGCCTTTGGTTATGCATTGTCTAGCAGCCAAAATCATTCCTGTACCAAAGCGCACTGCAAGCCACTGTTTTGATATTCAGGAAAGGGTACTCTGCAGTTTAAGGAGACATCAATTTTGCCCAGCCTCCTGCCAGGTTTAAATCTCAGCCTAATGCACTAGAGGAACTGTGGCATGTCAGTAAGGAGTCTTCACAGACCTAATTCTAAGGCCATTACTCAGAGTGCGCTAATAGTATATACCAGGACTGCCTGGAATGTGACTGCAGCTCTGCATCTGTGAAAAGAACAGCAAGCAAACAACTGATAAGACTTACTAGATTCTTACTGATTTTTCTGGGTTGTGTGCTTCCTTTTCTCCTTCTCTAGAGACTTTCAAGGCCTGTCTGGATGTGTTCCTCTGTGATCTGTGTTAGATAGGATTGTCCTGCTTCGGCAGGGAGGGTTGGACTCAGTGATCTCCTTGGGTCCCTTCTAACCCCTAACATCCTGTGATCCTGTGATCCTCTAAACCCTGAAGTCAACTACAAAACTCAAAACCCTTAAATGCTTTAATTTTACAAAGAAAACCTTTTAATTCTTAAATGTCCAAATCTCTTTAAAGCCCTGGCAAGATTTACAAACCTCTTCCACTTGAAAAGGGGACAGCTTTTTCTTCCCTTCCACTTACTGGGATTCCAAAGATATTGAGGCATATAGTTATTGACCTTAGCTGAGCAAAATACTTTGCTGTCCTTGTTCACCTTTCTCAAGAGTCCTTATTGACATGCTCTTCTCCTGCTGTGACAGACCTTCGTGACTTATGCATACACCAACGAGAAGCCACTGCAGCCCGCCCAGGCCTTTGCCTCACTGTCCTTGTTTCACATCCTGGTCACCCCACTCTTCCTGCTCTCCACTGTGGTTCGTTTTGCAGTCAAGGCTATCGTAAGGTACGTGGCTCTTCCAGTTTCTCCCACACTTGAACGGCTGTGTTCAGTAATACACCAGCGAAGCTGCTGGAGAAAAAGGTTATTTCTACCTGCTTGTGTGGAAGAGGATTTAGAGGTGGGCCTCCAACGTTCAAAAACGTGAGAGAAATCAAAGGAAGAGTTTCTTTTTACTGCATGATGCAGGGACAAAGAAATGTTCCATTCTCTCTATAATTTCACAAGGTTTGGCAGTCCAGAACCAGAGCTGGGCTCTCTCTCCTTAAGGTGTGTTCCTCTTCTTATGCTATCATCAATCCCATCTAGTACTTCTCTTGGCTCTTGTCAACACAGAGGGAGATGAGAACTGGTGGGAAGCTATTCAGCAAGACTGGCGATGCTGATGCCAGGAAGAGCAACAGACTTAACTGTAACCTCACACGGGCTGGTTTTGGGCTTTACATGAGAATTCGGCTTTGTCTGGCCTCTCATTGTCTAGCACTAGTGTGGAATCTCGAGAGAGTGGCTGGAGGAACATTGAATCACAGAATGTCAGGGGATGGAAGGGACCTCGAAAGATCATCTAGTCCAGCTCCCCTGCCAGAGCAGGATCACCTATACCAGATCAGACAGGAATGTGTGACTGGACACTGAAGAACTAATTGCTCAAAGGAAACTGAGTCCTACAGGACTTTTCTTACAGATGAAATGGTGTTCCCCTGAATGGCAGTAAAAGATGCAGGGGAGGAAGCATGGCAAGGCAGGTATTTAGAAGTTTCATCTGTGAGGGTGAGTGATCTGCATGGCAGGACCCTGAGGAGGTTGGCACGTGGTGGAAAGAAAAAAAGGAAAAGAAACTCCTAAATTGTGTTGCTTCATCAGAAACTTCTGTGTTCCTGGCATCTCTTTTGGCTACCATCCCAGCAAAACAGCTTCCTTTGTGCTGGGCTATAGAGCACTTAATCTCAAGGGAGCTGGTTGGTACTAAGTCCCCTGGAAATTCATGAAGAATTAGTTCAGGACCTGCTGAGCCATCTGGACACCCACAAGTCCATGGGACCAGATGGGATCCATCCCAGGGTGCTGAGAGAGCTGGCAGCTGAGCTGGAGTCGCCGTCCCTGGGGCTGTTCAAGGCAAGGTTGGACGTGGCACTTGGTGCCATGGTCTAGCCTTGAGCTCTGTGGACTTGATGATCTGTGAGGTCTCTTCCAACCTTGGTGATACTGTAAGTCAAATTTCAGACTTTTGGCTGTTGCATCAGTGGTCTGTATGGAAAGAGTCATGATCATGGGGCAGTTAGGTAGACATATACACTACCAAGATGTCCCCAAAGGCACAGACTGACACCTGACTCATAATAAACATGCCAGATGCCAAGCACTAGAAAGATGTAAAGACCAAAGTAGCCTTCTGTGATGGTTTGGTGCCCCCACCCACACTTTGGAAATCACCCAGACTAGACTCGGCCAGCTCTGGAAATTGAATGAAGCTTATATTTACAGCTAGCACAATAGACAAGCAGATAGTTACAGCATGTACAGTTATAGACAGAAATACACAAGGTAAAAGGGAATACAGAAACACAACAGCCCTCCCAGAAACCTGAGTCCCCAGGAGGGGCTCCCAACCACCCTTCCACCTTCTCCCACCCCTCTACCTTACCCCAGACGTTGCCTTGTGCCCCAAGGAAGAATGGAGGGTCGGCCAGGGGGGTTAGGAAGCAAGTGGATTAATCAGAGAGACAGAGGTTAGAGAGAAAAATGCAGTCCAGAGCCTGGACAAAGAGCAACTCCCTTATCTACATTTGGATCTTGTTCTTACACATCTCAGCAAGCCTATGAGTGAAGCAGACATCACCATTGTTTCTCTTTCTCAGCCTATGATCTAATCCTTCTCACCAAAACATTCTAGCTGGCTTCAAATTAGCACACCTTCCCACACAGAAGCATAGTTCTTCCTTCCCAAGAAGGAGGCACATTGGTAAGGTAGTGCATTGCTGCTTCCACTGCCTCTGGTGGGCAATGAGAATAACAGATAGCAGTCAAGGGGACTTGAGGCTTCACAGCTGCCATCTGGCAGCGCCACAGTCACTTTTTAAAAGACAGTAATTGAACAGGGTTTATATTTGTCAAAGAAGCAGCAGGGCTACATGAGAGACCTTCCCTAGGATGAAAATGATTTCTGACTAGTGGAAAATCTGAAGTCTCCTTTTTAAATCATCCCAGCCTCTACGTCCCTGCACTATGTTTAGCACAGCCCTAATATCAAAGCGGTGTATACGTTTTCCTTAGCACTGCTGGCCACCACTCAGGAGATGATTTAAAGACCATTATTTGCCAAAACAAACTTTAACCTTTGGCAAACTTATTTCCTGGCATCTTTCTCCCAAGCACGTCATGTCCCCCAAGTGAAGGATGAAAAATGTGTGCTTGGCCACTCCACAGCTTTATCATCGATCAAACCTGTTACATCAAGTGGCTGAGTTGCAGGAAACAGTAACTGGGCTGTGCGGCATCAGATGAGTAGAAGCAGAGATCAATAGGTGGCGTCACACCAAAGTTCCAGTGACAGACACCACAGCCTAAAATCAGGCTGAATCAAGAGAGACTAGAAGGCCCTGAGGAACAAAGCGAAACACAAATCCAGGCTGGGTGGCAAATGGCTCAAGAGCAGCCCTGAGGAGAAGGTCCTGAGGGTCTGGGTTGATGCAAAGCTCAACATGAGCCGGCAGTGTGCACATGCAGCCCAGACAGCAACCCTGTGCTGGGCTGCAGCAAGAGCAGTGTGGCCAGCAGGGCAAGGGAGGTGATTCTCCCCCTTTACTCTGCTCTCATCAGACCCTACCTGGAGTACTGTGTGCAGTTCTGGAGCCCCCAACACAAGGACATAGAACTGTTGGAGTCCAGAGGAGGGCCACGAAGATGTTCATAGGGCTGCAGCAGCTCTGCTATGAGGACAGGCTGAGAGAGTTGGGGCTCTGCAGCCTGGAGAAGAGAAGGCTTCGAGGAGACCTTGTAGTGGCCTTCCGGTATCTGAAGGGAGCCTACAGGAAGGCTGGGGAGGGACTATTGACAAGGTCTGGTAATGACAGGATGAAGGGTGATGGGTTTAAACTGGCAGAGGGGGGGGATTTAAACTAGATGTTAGGCAGAAGTTCTTTCCAGTGAGGGTGGTGAGACACTGGCACAGGTTGCCCAGGGAGGTCATGGCTACTCCCTCCCTGGAGGTGTTCAAGGCCAGGCTGGATGAGGCCTTGAGCGACCATTTCTAGTGGGAGGTGTCCCTGCCTATAGAGAGAGATTGGAACTAGATGATCTTTGAAGTCCTTTCCAACCTAAACCATTCTATGATTCTATTATCTCAGTGCCCAAATCACAGAATCACAGAATGTTGGGGGTTGGAAGGGACCTGAAAAGATCATCCAGTCCAACCCCCCTGCCAGAACAGGATCACCTAGGGCAAGTCACACAAAAACCTATCCGGACAAGTCTGGAATGCCTCCAGAGATGGAGACTGCACAGCCTCTCTGGGCAGCCTCCTCCAGGGCTCTGCCACCCTCACAACGAAAAAGTTTCTCCTTCTGTTCTAGTGGAACCTCCTCTGCTCCAGCTTCCACGGTGAGAACAGTCAGACATCAGAATCATCTCCCAAGAGAAGCAGTGGATTCCCCTACAGTGGTCACTTTTAAGACTCAGCTTGATAGGGTGCTGGGAGATCTCATTCCAACTAGACCATAGCCTAGAAAAGGTTGGACTGGGAGATCCTTAGGATCCCCTCCAACCTGGCATTTTGTGTAAATGAGTATGGGGTTGATTGTGTTATGATGAAGTGCTTCTACTTTGGTTAGAATCTCTGAAGAAGAGTTCTGGTACTATGAAAAGTTTGAGGGGACCTGTCCTCATTCAAAGGACAAGGAATGGCTGATGTATGCTTAGGCAGATGACCAGACCAACATCTTGTCTCTTCTACAAGAAGATAAATTGTTGCTTGATGTACTTCTGCTATAGGAGCTAGATATGTAAACTTTCCTTGCAGAAGAGGAGATAGAAGATACTGGCAGGAGGAAACAATGACCATAGTAGTGCTTTCTTGCTTACCAGTATCTCCCTGGCTTGAACATATATTGGGAATTTCATATGGAATGCTGAGACAGGCCTTAAAACAGGACTGCTTTCCCATCAGCAAATGAATAGTGAGATCACTGATCTGAAGTCATGATGGCTTTCTGCTTTCTCAGTCTCCAACTCAAAGCACCTTGGGCATGTCCAAAGAAGAGCAACCAAGCTGGTGAAGGACCTCAAACACAAGTCTTATAGGAACAGCTGAGGGAACTGGGCTTTAGTCTTCAGAAGAGGAAGCTGAGGGGAGACTTCATCACCTTCCATAACTACCTGAAAGGAGTTTGTAGAGGGGGGAGGGTTTGGTCTCTTCTAACTTTTAACAAGCAACAGGACAAGAGGGAATTGCCTCAAGTTGTGCTAGGGGAGATTCAGGATGGATATTAGGAAAAACTTCTTCACAGAAAGAGTTATCAAAACCTGGAAGGAGCTGCCCAGAGCAGCAGTGGAGTCACTATCCCTGGAGATATTTAGAAGATGCATAGATGTGGTGCTCAGTAGTGGAGGGACTGGGAGCTTAAGGTGGGTGTTTGGACCTTATGAGCTCAAAAGTCTCTTGTGGCCTCAACAGTTCTACAGTTCTATGATTGCAATCTGTCTGATGTAACACACCTTCACCATGACCACTGGCTGCTTTGATTCATCCCTTCCTCAGAACAAGACAGAGCCAGGTGCTTGTAGAGCAGAAAGAGAACCACATCTTACAGTGTTGAATGAATGGAAGCTGTGTACTTCCCAGTGGGCACTTTGAAGCAGGCAAGGAGAGGTCCTGCTGTATTTCTCCAAAGCTGGCAGTGTTCAGCCCTGTTTGCATGCAGTGTTTCCAAAAGCTGTGCTCAGGACACACCTCATGCCTTGGCCTTTGCAGGGGATGTAGGTGGGTGAATGACTCATTTATGCATCCTGACCATGCAGCAAGCTTGAGAAAGGCACAGGAAAGATAAGCCTGGCAAGATGGAAACTGTTCTCACAGAGCCCTAGTGGCACTCACATAACTAGATCTCTTCATTCCCAGCTCTCAGTATGATCTTTAATTATTTTATCTGTCCTTCTTCCACATAAACAATTTTTCACTTGCCATCAGGGTTGCAGGCAGTCCAGCAGGAACCCAAAAGTTTCCCACTTCTGATACCTCCTGCTGGCTGGGCTGCATGAAAACGAAGATACACTCACGGAACCCAGGGTTTATTTAACTCACTGTCCTGTTTTCTTTCAAGTGTACAGAAGCTGAATGAGTTTCTCCTAAGTGATGAGATTGGAGATGACAGCTGGAGAGGTGGGGACAGCTCTGTAGCTTATGAATCCTGTAAGAAGCACACAGGACTTGTAAGTTCTGTTTTATGAGACTGAATTTCAAAGCAAAGAGGCCAAATAGCCCTGTACAAGGTTAGCTGATAGGGCTCAGGACTTTTGCTTCCAGCCTGACTCTGCCATTGACCAGATTTACCTCTTCTGTGTCAGGATCCTTGCGTTTCTGTAACATGAAGGGTCTCCATAACAGATTTAAGCATTGGTGATGTGCCAGTAGTAATAAAACCTCCATAACACATGGACACATTTGCACATGGCTCAGATTTGTCCTTCTCAATTTTCACAAAAGGCCCAGGTGCATTTCTTGTGGTTCTGGGGTTTGTAATGTGTGTTGCCAGTGCAACCTGCCGCACAGGATCATCTTTAGGTAGGATGATTCCTACTTGGTGAAATTCAGAGCTTTGTCAAATAGGAATTCCAAAATGCTGTTTCAGGAGTGCTAAGCATATAATGAATTTGAGTAAAAAATGAGGGCAAAAAACCCAAAGGAAGATAATTTGGGAGAAGAGGTTTTTCTTCGTTCGGATTCTTTTTCTAAAGCTAGGTGTTTCCCCTGTTTCAAACGGATTATGTCATCTGAAATCTGACTGCAACTTGGAGATGGCAGCAGAGAGAAAGGCTTAGCACAAAATAAGTTTTATTTTGAGCTGAATCAAATCAGTTTGCCAACCCCAAACCACACATTTCTTATTTTCCTGGCTTAACTATTACAATAAAGGGAACAAACATGGAATTGTTTCATCGTTCGTTTCGTTTCTGTTGTACATCTATTGCCCAGCCCTACAGAGAGAGACAAAGTCTAGATAAATGAGGAGAGGGAAAAAATAAAGGTAATAGCTGCAAAGGGTAAATAATTTGCTGAGGGCAGTTCAGCTGTAGGAAGTCACTAAGGTTGTGCTGAGTCAGCTCAATACAGCGGCACTCACAAACACCATAGGTAGCTCTGAGCGAGCTAACTCCACAGTCACTATTATGCCTTAGGGAAGTCCTCTGCACAAGCTAATTTGATATGCTTCTTGCTGCTGCAGCTATTCTGCTTCCAAGAACCAAACCTGTAACTCTGCATGTCATTACACTTTTACTGACACAGCTTTGTTTGGAGCTACCTCAGGTAGGGCAAACTGATCTAGTGGTTGGAGGAAGATGACAGAGCTGAAATGTGTGATGATTATGCATGGAAAACCAAAATTAGAAAGATACTCCACGTGCTGGTGTTTGAAGCATTACAATATGTGCATCACACTATGTGTCTCTCTGTTATCAGAGATACTGACAAATGCTGGTTTCTTCTTGTAACCGAGAACGGTGGCAAGAAAGGCAATGGCTCGTCTGTCTTATAGGGAAACAAATACTGTCTTCTCTTGGGAATTCCAACTTTTCTCCTTCCTTTATTTCACTATGTAGCACACCAAAGCCATCAACAGGAGGCAGCCCTTGAGGTGTCAGCTTGAAAGCTACGAGCAGCCAACCAGGAAGCAAACACGTCCTGTGGACATAGATGATGTTGCAATCAAGGTGGGTTGAGCACTGTCTCATTGCTCACAAGGAGCATGTCCTCCTGCAACAGTACCAGACACTGACCAACTCCTGCTGTTCTTTCAAAGGCAAAATGTCCAAAATTAGTACTTTAGCTAAATATAAAGTAGGAAGAATTCTTTGCTGACCAACTATAGATTCCCTGTATTCTTAGGACACAGAGGCATTGAGTGAGGTAGACTGGGGGAGTCACACCCCGAGGCAAAGGCAACAGATAGAGGCTCCACAAAAAGCAAAGGGTCCCCTCTCCTCTTGCCACCAGGCAGAAGAAGGGGACCCAAAAGACAAGGGAGGATGGAAACAAATCTATACTCATGGAGGCAGGCAGATACCCTCTCAACCTCCCTCACCCTCCCAGTTGCCCTAACATAACAGTTACAAGGCTCTAGACCTTGAGGGCCAGGCACACGAGGATATAGAAGAGTTGCCTGGGGTGATTCAGCCAGCCTCACACGTCAGGATTGCTTGTCCTTGTCATTGTCATAAGTGATTCCCTTCTGAAGGGAACAGAGGGCCTAATATGCTGATCAGACACATCCCATAGAGAAATCTGCTGCCTCCCTGGGGCCCAACTTAGAGACACCACCAGGAAACTTCCTAGATATGGTGCTCAAGGCTATGGAGTACTAACGGCCCTGGTAGTGCTACATAAGGGTTGGACTTGATGCTCTTAAAGGTCTATTCCAACCATAGTGATTCTGTGACTCTGTGATCACAAGTCTCAAGAAACAAAAACTAGACCACCTGATATGCAGAAATGAATATAGCTTTCTTAAAATTTCCTTTCATGCACTTTTAGAACCAAGAATAAGGAAAAAAAGACTTCTAAGTAATCCTTTTACATTTAGTATGTCATTATTTTAAGCTACGTTGGCAACATTCTCCCCACATGTGTTCTTGTGCTCTGGACAAAGACTGTTTCAGGGACCTGTCAACTCCAAAGAGGGCACAAAGAGGCTAATATACACTGGGAAACCTTTCATCTTATGTCCAGCATAAATCTTGTGAATATTCAATCTGTACTTTGGGAACCCATTCACAAGAAACAGTATATCACAATCTACAGGATGATTCACTCCTCAAGAAGCTTTGCTGTTTAGATTGCCACCTGTGACAACTTGCAATCACTCTTCTTAGTCTTTACCCTTTGTGATGGTTTGGGTGTTCCCTGCCCCCACCCACACTTTGGATATCACCCAGACTAGACTCAGCCAGATCTGGAAATTGAAAGAAGCTTTATATTTACAGCTTAGCACAATATACAAGCAGATAGTTACAGTATAGGCAGTTATAGACAGAACTATACAAGGTAAAAGGGAATACAGAAACACATCAGCCCTCCCAGAAACCTGAGTCCCCAGGAGGGGCTCCCAACCACCCCTTCACCTTCTCCCATTCCTCTACCTTACCCCAGACATTGCCTTGTGCCCCAAGGAAGAATGGAGGGTTGGCCAGGGGGGTTAGGAAGCAAGTGGATTAATCAGAGAGACAGAGGGTGAGGTCAGAGAGAAAAAAGCAGCCCAGAGCCTGGACAAAGAACGACTCCCTTATCGATGTTTGGATTCTTGTTCTTACACATCTCAGCAAGCCTATGAGTGAAGTAGACATCACCATTGTTTTCTCTTTCAAAGCCTGTAGTCTAGTTCTTCTCACCAAAACATTCTAGCTGGCTTCAAACTAGCACCCCCTTATACTTGCATTAAAATGTGTGGCAGAGTTCAACTTCAGATCACCTCTTGCATTTCATACAGTACATGTATTTGTGTACAGGACTTTTCTTACTCACAACCTTTTCTATATTGGGCAATCTTTACTGCCCTGACTTGCTTTTCTTTTTGTCTGAGCATACCTCACCATGTATATCAATCACAGATTTATTTCAATACCATATTTTAAATCCAAACTAGACACTCTACTTTTTTGTTCTCCATGTGTTTAATTATCTGACATGTGGTAATTGTTTTGTAGGTGACCAATGGATATTTTTCATGGGGAAGTGGTTTAGCAACATTGTCCAACATAAACATCAGAATCCCAACAGGTAGGAAGAATGCACATGCTACAGATTCAATTTCTTGATATTGGGAAAAGCACAAAACCACACATTTAGATTTTTGTGAGGAAAAGTAAAGGCTAAGAATGTGTACAATGCCATGAGTGTATTGGTCATATAGCTACATCATTAACCTAAAGTACAATAAATAAACCCAAAATTGCATGGTTTTATACATACAGAATCATAAAATGTTAGGGTTTGGAAGTGACCTCAAAAGATCATCCAATCCAACCCTCCTGCCAGAGCAGGATCACCTAGGGCAGGTCACACAGGAACACATGCAGGTGGGTTTGGAATGCCTCCAGAGCAGGAGACTCCACAACCTCTCTGGGCAGCCTGCTCCAGGGCTCTGTCACCATGACAGTGTAAAAGTTTTTCCTTATGTTCACACAGAACTTCCTCTGCTCCAGCTTGCACCCACTGCCCCTTGACCTATATAGTTTATATAGTTTTCATAATAGCAGGAACAAACTCAGATGCTGGTTGGGTTTAATTGAAGCAGGATGAGTTGCCTTGGCACCAGTAAGGACCAATGCAATTTTCCTACCGGAATCTGTCAGGGGAGGGTTGTTGGTCTGTTCTCCCAAGTTGCAAGTGACAGGATGAGAGGAAACAGCCTCAAGTTGTGCCAGCAGAGGTTTAGGTTGGAGATCAGAAAAAAATTCCTTCACCAATGTTCACACAAAGTTGTCTGAGCATTCAGGGATCTGGTTAGGAAATCAAACATGCAGACAGAGTTAAACTTGCCTAGGGACATAAAGAGGAATAAGATCTGGCACCTCAGTGCCTCACAGTGCCCTATGAGAAGGCTAGGAAGGGACTTTTGACAAGGGCTTGTAGTGATAGGATAAGAGGCAATGGATTGAAGCTTGAAGAGGGCAGATTGAGACTGGAGATTAGGAAAAAATCCATTCCAGTGAGGGTGGTGAGACACTGGAACAGGTTGCCCGGGGAGGTCATAGACGTCCCCTCCCTGGAGGCTGGATGAGTCATTGAGCAACCTCCATAGCAGGAGGTTCAAACTAGATGATCTTCAAGGTTCCTTTCTACCTAAACCATTCTATGAATTTAAAATTCCATTTGCAGTCACTTATTAGTTCAGCCCAAATACTCATGGAACCCCAGACCTAATAATCCTCTCCATCTCCTAAATAACTTACATAAAGAAACACAATGACACACAATATTTGATGATGATGATTCTATGATTCTATAACATTTATCAAAGCCATAGTCTCATTCCTGTGGAGCTTACTGTGTACTTGCAGTGTCCATTAATGTCTATTTCCACAGATGAATACATGCAACATTTCCCATTTATACAGTGGATGCTAAAAAAAAAAAAACCAGCCAGGTAGTTCAAGTGATTTAGAACAGGATCTAGTTGGGCCTTGTGGACTCAAGCAGAATTGTTGGGTTTGTCTTTTTTAAACATGTGTTTGTTGCTATTCCTATCGTAGGTCAGATGACAATGATTGTGGGCCAAGTTGGCTGTGGCAAGTCATCACTTCTCCTTGCTATACTGGGAGAGATGCAGACCCTGGAAGGAAAAGTTCACTGGAGCAAGTAGGTCTCATATAGCTATTAGCTGCAGTATTCATGTAAGCAGGAGGTAGTTTGGATTTGCTGTGAGAAATGTAAACTTCATCTCCTAGAAAGTGGACCTTGAAAGGTTAGCATCATCCAGATCCTCTCTGTAAAGCATCACCTGCAAAGCTATGAAGGATTTTTATTGCTGTTTTGTTGTGGTTCAAGCAGACAAAGTGGCTCGGGAAGGGAAAGAGAATAGCCTGGCAATAAATATCCAAAATATTAGCCCCAACAAATGACCTGAATAGAATGCAGATACTGTTCCTCTTACCAAATAGGCTTCAATACTCACTGTCATTGAAGTCAGCACTGTTATGCTGCTACTGTACACAGCAGTGAAAGCATGACAGGCTGGAGCTTCTTCAGTCAAGGTGGGGGCACGGAAGCACACAGGGCTGGCTTTCCAATCCAGGGATGCTGCTGCTGGCAGTAAATAAAGTGCCATAACAACACAGGGAAGATGCTTCTCCCCATTTCCCAGTATCTGGCCTCAAGAGCCACATTTCAGACTCGGTGAAGGAGAACTGGCTGAAAGCTAAGTGGGGCAGAAACCATTCTTCAAGCCTAGGTGGAGCAGAGGCTATGAAAGGGATGTGCTGTAAACCCAAGACTTGCCCTTTGATTTAAAAGAGCTGTTCTGGCTCTTTAAACCTACTGTGCCAACTCTTCTTAATCAGCTATTTGAGGAGAAAGGGTTTATTTTGTGACAGAGAGCAGTATATTGTTGCCCTGTCCCTTGATTAGTAACCTCCTTTGTCATTTTTTTTTCTTGCAGCAACTTTTCAAGCTGGATGTTTTTGCTTTTCCTGTCCTAGTATGTGTGGCATTTTTTGTCCTCTAGCCACATTTCACTCTCTGCTATTCTAAACATATGATCTCAGTAGTTGGTATAGCTGAAGCCAAGGCTAAGACTCATTTTATGTGAGCTTAAGCTTTGAAGGAAGAAGAATATGCCACTTAAGACAGCCAATTTCTTGAAGATATATAATGAAGATTTTGCCTTCACACTTAGGCCTTTTTTTCCCCCTGTGTAATTTAAGAAATTACAGAAAATACAGAAATTAAGAAAATAGGAGTAGTGTACATTAAATTATTGGCATGGCTCTTTTCAAAGCTGTATTTCAGAAGGGATCAAATTTGTCCTAGGGAAAGATAGAGAATGCTAGGAAGATTAGACAACAAGAGAAAGCTTAGAGAAAGATTAGGAAATACTAGTTTAAGTATTAATGGATTAAGGTCCCATTGTCAGTTGATTAGCAGCCTGTAGATAATTAAACAGGTACCTCAGATTTTAGCAAGCATCTCAGGCCTTAACGAGCGAGGTTTGTTCTTTGAAAACTACAATTTAGTACTGTGCTATAGCTGATGCAAACATGGTTATGTTTTGCTGATGATTTCAGACTGCCTGACAGACAGATGAATGCAGAAGGATGTTTCAGGTATTTAACTAAGCAGATCCTGTACAAAACCATAATCAAGGTCCTGTTTGCTCTCTTAAATCATGCATGACTAACACAGTTACTGATTCAGGGATAAAAGGCAGGCTGGGTGAATTCCCCAGCAAATTCAGGTGTAACACCACAGTAGCAATGCTGATGGCTCTGATTTCAGCTTCAGCTCTATTGGGGTAATCCTTCAATGCAGCACTGTGAAAGCCCATCAGGAGACTCGAATACCCTGCTGCTGTTGTGATTGATGGCAGCGAGAGCTTTGCATCCTGCTGCCAGGGTGGCCACTGGTTTGGGATCTTAGGAAAGGAAGCCTGTTAGTGCATCTTCCTGTAAGTGATCTTAGCCAGGGAAAATCTTATGGGTAAGATCTCAGTTCAGCCCACTCACACAATACATGTCTTTGATAAACAGAATCATAGAATGTCAGGGGCATCAAACAGTTCCTGACTATCTCCAGAGAAGGAGACTCTACAACCTCCCCGGGCAGCCTGTTCCAGTGCTCTGTCACCCTCACACAGAAAAAAATTCTTCTTCAGGTTCACATGGAACCTCCTATGTCTCAGCTTCCACCCACTGTCCCTTGTCCTGTCACTGGACATCACTGAGAAGGGGCTGGCTCCATCCTCCTGGCACTCACTCCTTACATATTTATGAACATGAATGAGGTCACCCCTTAGCCTCCTCCTCTCCAAGTCAAAAAGCCACAGCTCCCTCAGACTCTCCTCCTAAGGAAGAAGTTCAACTTCCTTAATCATTTTTGTGGCTCTGCACTGGACTCCCTCAAGCAGCTCCCTGTCCTTCTTGAGCTGGGGGGCCCAGAACTGGACACAATACTACAGATGAGGCCTCACCAGGGCAGAGTAGAGGGAAAGGAGAACTCCTCCTGGACCTACTAACCATACCTCTTCTAATACACCCCAAAATGGCATTGGCCTCAATGGCCACAAGAGCACACTGCTGGCTCATGGCCATCCTTCCATGACAAAGGCTAGGCAAGAAGCTGGCTTTTTGTTTCCCCAGTGAGCAGCCATCAAGAGACACTTCTTAGGCATTGAAGCATGAGGTTGTCTGGGTACAGTGATTCTAATGGCCCTGTTTCAGATCTGAGTTAAGTCTATACAGACACAAATGTGGGGGAGTATGCAGAGCCATGGAGTCCCTTCATCCATGCTGAAACAGTTAGAACCATCCTGCCAGACTGCCAAGTAGAGTGGCTAAGTAGAAGCCCTTTGCTTGGTGTACATTTTCTGTACATTGAATTGGTCTCTTTGCAAAAAACAAGTTGTTATGTACTAAGTGACAAGCACAGGGAACACAAGAATTAGGAAACAGGTCCTGACAAATGGCCTGTTCTGCCCTTGAGCTATGGAAAGGGAAGTGAGAATCACAGAATCAACCAGGTTGGAAGAGACCTCCAAGATCATCCAGTCCAACCTAGCACCCAGCCCTATCCAGTCAACCAGACCATGGCACTAAGTGCCTCATCTAATCTTTTCTTGAACACCTCCAGGGATGGCAACTCCACCACTGCCAAGAAAAACTCCTAACCACAAGGTTACAACCACAGTAGCTCATAGAAAACACCAAAGAGTATTATGGGCACTGAATAGAGAAATAATTGGCCAGAAAAACCTCAGCATACCTACTGGTGCTGCTGTGCTCCTACAACTGGGTGCAGAGATGGTAACAAGTCCCTCCAAAGCGCTGCAGAGAATTTGTGTAGATGTTCATTCTCTCACCTACATTAATAGAGGGATCTCAGGAAAGAAAACCTCTTAGTGTATCTTTCTGTAAGAGATTGTCTCGGTTCGAATTTAAATTCCCAGAGACCCTAATATATTTTGATAGAACCAATGACAATTTGTGCCCTTCCCTCTCCCTCCTCAAAGAAGGAATGAGAAGTAGAGAGGAAAGGTAAGCACACCCAAATGAATCAATCTCACTCGATTTGGAAGCTAAAAAGGAAAAAGTTTAACAATAACTTAAAAGGGTATCAGAGGTAGGGAGGTTACAGAGGTGTAGGGAAGGAAGAATAACAAATACAAAAGGTATAAATACAACCCGAGTTTGTGGAGAGATGTAGGGGTGCAGAGAGACAGCTGCAGTGTGGTCCAGAGAGCGATCCAGAGAGAGAGGGGAACAGGAAGTCCCCCTGCTTTTATGGGACAGGAAGGGGGGAGTGGGCTAACCATCACCTGGGGGTGTCCAGACCCACCCCTGGGGAGGGGTCAAGACCACCTGAGGTCAAGTGTCGAGTTCAGGGACACTCCTCCTGGACTGTTAACCGTATACAGAGATCCTGGTCACTCTGCCATGGCATCCTAGAGAGTTTGTGTCCCTTTTTTCTCCTCCATTTTCATTTTGTGAGGCTGAGAGGAATCTGGATCTGGTTGGAGATGTCTTTTTGTTGAGAAGTCCAGCATTAGTTGTCAAAACTTCAACAACTTCTATTATTTTTTTTCTTTACTTTTCCTTACAACTTCTACTTAAATCCACTTCTGACAGATCAGCTTATGCATTTAAAATCTTATACAAACTATCAGCTAATTAATTTGGTCTTTCCTACCATGCCAGACCTGAACTCACTATGTCCCATTTTTCAGAACGTGTATGGGGTTTAGTACAGAATAAAAACCAGTATAAATAGCCACATACAGAAAGAAATTGGAGCAAAGATTGCTAAATCCCTGCAGGCAAATAAAACGTTCTTTAAAATCTCAGGGGCTTCATTTTCAGCCCACTCTCATGCCCTTCAGTTGCATCCCTCTTTCAGATTCAGCAGGGTAATCCCCTTATTTGTGATGGCTCAAGTAAAAGTCTTACACATATTTATTCCTGAGATACTTAATGAACGTTGACTCTCACACAAATCTCACTCAGAATGTGGAAGAATTAAAATGTGTTTGTCAAGCTAAGCATGGAATGAAATTTCTAACTAAGAGTTTAAGAAACGGAGATGCTAAAATTAATCCTTGACCACACAGATAATGTATTTGATTGTACAGTAGAACAGAACAGTATCACCTCACAGATCATCAAGTCCAAGCTGTTACCACAGAGCTCAAGGCTAGACCATGGCACCAAGTGCCACGTCCAATCCTGCCTTGAACAGCTCCAGGGACGGCGACTCCACCACCTCCCTGGGCAGCCCATTCCAGTAGCCAATGACTCTCTCAGTGAAGAACTTTCTCCTCACCTCAAGCCTAAATTTCCCCTGGCGCAGCTTGAGGCTGTGTCCTCTTGTTCTGGTGCTGGCTGCCTGAGAGAAGAGAGCAACCTCCTCCTGGCCACAACCACCCCTCAGGTAGTTGTAGACAGCAATAAGGTCTCCCCTGAGCCTCCTCTTCTCCAGGCTAAACAATCCCAGCTCCCTCAGCCTCTCCTCGTAGGGCTGTGCTCGAGGCCTCTCACCAGCCTCGTTGCCCTTCTCTGGACACGCTCAAGCATCTCAATGTCCCTTTTAAACTGGGGGGCCCAGAACTGAACACAGTACTCAAGGTGTGGTCTAACCAGTGCAGAGTACAGGGGCAGAATGACCTCCCTGCTCCTGCTGGCCACACCATTCCTGATGCAGGCCAGGATGCCATTGGCTCTCTTGGCCACCTGGGCACACTGCTGGCTCATGTTCAGGCAGGTATCAATCAGCACCCCCAGATCCCTCTCTGTCTGGCTGCTCTCCAGCCACTCCGACCCCAGCCTGTATCCCTGCATGGGGTTGTTGTGGCCAAAGTGCAGCCCCTGGCACTTGGACTTACTGAACTTATTGTAATGGCAAGCACATTAAATCTGGTGTGGCAAGAGACCTTCTGAGGCTTGTGCCCAGTTTCTGTTAAATTGTACTTCAGAGGGCAGTCCAAAAATGTATATGTGAAAACATTATCCCTTTCTCTACCATTGGAATGCTCTGCTGGCAAACATTTGGGGGTTTGTAATAAAGAAAGTTTAGACTTTCTTTCTTTCTCTCTTTGGCTTGACCTAATTTGTGACTACTTCTTAATCTCTCATTACATTCTGTCTTTTGCTTTCTTGTAACTTTCTTCCCTTGTAGAGAAGGCAGCTGGAAGCTTCTGCTGCAGAAAGGAACAGATCTGGTGAAGGTGTCTGGTCTGAGTCTCAATTTACAGCTCTCTGCCCCTTCTGGGGTAACCAACAGGGCTTATCCATTTCTGGTGTAACAATTTCTCTGGTGATAGGTGCATGAAGGAATCAAAGTAATTACACACTTTAAGAGAGGTGAACTATCACAGTTCTAAGAGAGCTGATGTGCAGCAGAGAAAGCAACATATCTCAGCTCTAGCATTTTGTCAAGACACTCACTATGTGTGTCAGGCACTCTGAAGGCTCTCCTACTAGAATTTTTATGCCCTTTGCCAGACTTGGATCCTCTGCTTATGAGTGCAGCTGCAAACAGACATTTCTGTCAAAAATATTTCATCTAGAGGGCTGGGAGGGTGTGATGGTTTGGGTGTTCCCCACCCCCCACACTTTAGAAATCACCCAGACTAGACTCAGCCAGCTCTGGAAATTTGAATGAAGCTTATATTTACAGCTGGCACAATTTACAAGCAGATAGTTACAGTATATACAGTTATAGACAGAAATAGACAAGGTAAAAAAGGTAATACAGACACAACTCCCCTCCCAGAAACCTGAGTCCCCAGGAGGGGCTCTCAACCACCCCTCACCTTCCCCCTACCCCTCTCAACCTTGCCCCAGTCCCAAGGAAGAATGGAGGTTCGGCCAAGANTAGATAGGCTCGAACCAGCACAGAGGGGAAAATTT
>WAAF01007323.1:16482-44818 GCA_013400475.1 Tricholaema leucomelas
AGAGCACTGGTCCCAGCACTGACCCCTGAGGAACACCACTTGTCACCGGTTGCCAGGTGGACATTGTGCCATTGATCACCACTCTCTGCATGCGACCATCCAGCCAATTCCTTATCCAGTGAGTGCTGGGCAGTGTGATCTGTGGGTAACAATCAACAAATGTTTGTTTTGAAATTCACTCTCTAAGAACTCTTAGTAAAACTTGCGCCTCTAAAAACTTCTGTGTTTGCACCAGGACACTAACAAGAACCAAGTGAAATGTTCCTCTGGAAAGCAACAGGTACTCCAAGGACAATGACTTCACATGCTGCTATGTGCAGAACAGTAGGATTAGAGGAAACAGCTACGACCTAACAGCTGAGGAGCTTTTCTTGGCCAAGCAGAAGAATATGGCTTGCATCAGGTAAAATGCTAAGACAAAAGGCAGTGACAGGGAGAAAAGATGCGGCTTTTAGAGCCTATTAGACAGACACCTCAAATGAGGCACCTCTTTGTTAGGAATAAAGCAACCACATACCTTGCTAGGATATCAGCAATTTTACTTGTGGCCCTATGTTCACTTCCTTCACTAAAGCATACATTTTTCCTTTCAGCACATTATATAGATACTGAGAACTGATTTAGACAATGCAAAAAACAGCTATGCTAGAGAGTCAGCTGAACTAGAAAGGAATACAGTAAAAGGAATTATTCTTCTCAATTTTGCCTTTCTAAAGCAGTTGCACCACTTTAGAAGATTCATGAAAGAGGAAATAGAAAAACACTGACCACATTGCTGCTGAGTTTTCTTGTATGTTCCTTAACAAACAGCATCTCACTAAAATTACAAAACTGAATCAAGCTCTAGCCATGAATTTAAGGTGGCTTAGCAACTGCTCTTCGCTCTAAAACTATGAAGACACTTGTTTTGTTCCTGTAGCCCTAACTGGATTTTAGGAACCTAAATTACATCCCTGGCATTTCTCTCTCTTACAGGAATTGCAACAGAAAGTCAGACTTTTCACTGTACTTCAATTTATATATGTGTAGAACAAGAATGAATGTTCTATCTTGGTAAGTTTGTAAACTGCTTCAGTTAAAACCCTGAAGGCATACTGATGCAAGATGCTTTAGTTTTTCATTTCAGAACTACTTGTCCTTCACTAAAGGATAAACCACAACATATTTTACAATAATTATTTATATAGATTTCTCTTCTTAAATAGCATCCACAGGACTATTATCATCAGGAAAGATTATTTGCCAGAATGTTGTTAAAACTTAGCATTTTTCACATGTTTGGAAGGCTAAACTAGGCAATTTCAGAAGTTGGGGAGAAAAGGCTACAATATGTTGATATACGTAAGCATACAAGAGATACATTGCTAGGGGTTACACTTGCAGAGAATAAAATCAATCAACAGTTCGAGGTCACATTTGTTTGGTTCATATTTAACTAGGTAAAGGAACAGATAATTGAAATGAAAACATTTTCAGAATAAGAAGTTCTTCATCTATGAATGCATTCAGTATTCATATTCTGAGTCACGAATTCTAGGAAAACAAAAAAAATTCTCTTCTACACTTTTGCTTGATATTAGTTCCTTTATACTTAAGTAGAAAATGATTAGTCAGTTACCAAAAGGATGCAAAAACAAACTGGCTACCAGTAGAAACAAAACAATCAAAGACTTTTTGATGGTCTTTCCGTACTCTCTCATAAAAGAAAATCCTATAGACCTATGAACTGAACATTAAAACTTCTAGCTTTGATTAACCTACCAGAATGTTAGGGCAGAAGGAGAAGAATCATTTCTTTGTTAAATTCCTTATATGTTTATTGCTTTTCTCTATGGCAGTTATGCACTAAAATTTCAGAAATAATAATGTAAGTGAAATTTTAAAAGCTAATTTAAATGCTCAAACAACCATCCCACTTGCAAGTCATAGAATCATAGAATCAACCAGGTTGGAAGAGACCTCTGAGATCATCCAGTCCAACCTAGCACCCAGCCCTAACCAGTCAACTAGACCATGGCACTAAGTGCCTCAGCCAGGCTTTGCTTGAACACCTCCAGGGACGGTGACTCCACCACCTCCCTGGGCAGCCCATTCCAATGCTAATCACTCTCTCTGGCAAGAACTTCCTCCTAACATCCAGCCTATACTTCCCCCAGCACAACTTGAGACTGTCCCCTTGTTCTGCTGCTGCTTGCCTGGGAGAAGAGACCAACCCCCACCTGGCTACAACCACCCTTCAGGTCATTGTAGACAGCAATGAGGTCACCCCTGAGCCTCTTCTTCTCCAGGCTAAACAACCCCAGTTCCCTCAGCCTCTCCTCATAGGGTTTGTGTTCCAGGCCCCTCACCAGCTTCGTTGCCCTTCTCTGAACACGTTCCAGCACCTCAACATCTCTCTTGAATTGAGGAGCCCAGAACTGGACACAGTACTCAAGGTGTGGCCTGACCAGTGTTGAGTACAGGGGAAGAATAACTTCCTTCGTCCTACTGGCCACACTGTTCCTGATACAGGCCAGGATGCCATTGGCTCTCTTGGCCACCTGGGCACACTGCTGGCTCATCTTCAGCCTACTATCCACCAGTACCCCCAGGTCCCTTTCTTCCGGGCTGCTGTCCAGCCACTCTGTCCCCAGCCTGTAGCACTGCTTGAGGTTGTTGTGGCCCAAGTGCAGAACTCTCAACTTGACTGCCTGTTGGGTCCTTTTCCACTCTTCTCAGAGGTGTAACTACTGCTGAAGTAAAGTTTTAAAGGAGGTGTAATGAGAACGGAAGCAAGCTCTCTGGTGACTTGTCCCGTACGGGCACGCCATTGGAAATGAGAAGTGAAGGGGGTCGGAGATAGGCCAAAGAGTACAGGGGAAAACTAGATTAATCTTTGAAGATGGCTTGGGACTTGTGGATTTTCATCTTTCAAGAAGAACTTGCATTTTATATATTTCTGAATTTAACAAGTCAACTGACTTTGAAATACTTATGGGTTATAGTTCTATAGCTGGTACCAGTGCTTGGATTTCTAAAGCTGGAAGTTATGGGTAATATCACTTCAATCATCTGGCTCCTGTGATTCTTCTAGTATAGTCCGTTTCACATCAAGATACTATCAAAGTTTAACTTCTGCTCTATTGGCAACATATGTTTCCATATGGCTGACTCTCCCATATTAAAACAAATTATAAAAAGTGGTTTCCTCTCCATTACTGAAATGGTTGCATAATCTCATGGTACATCATCACCTATTAAGAAGGTTTAAAACTCAATTAATATGCAAATTTAGTTGAGGGAATACAGCAACAATTGCCACGCATGAACAAAATAAAGAGCCAGATTCAGTCAGAAATGAAAATGTTTGAGCTACAACCAAATTTCCAATTATTTTCATTTGAATGCCTTCACAAATAATGTGGCAAACCAGCAGTGAATAAAGCCAAATTCAAATGCCCCTGTTATCAGGGCCTGTTCATTGATTAAGTGAAAAATGGTGGGATACAACAAACCCAGTAATATCTTCACAAATCCTTTTTATTCCTTGATATATGTCTAAGGTGACTAAACAGGAATCTCTTAATATATATGGAGGAAGGCTGAAATCTAAATCTGTACTGTCAAGGGAAGAGATATTTCTATCACCCTACATGGCACTTCAGAATAAAGACAAGGCTTCTCTGTTATTGAAGGTTTATCTACAGCAATCTCAGGAATTTAATACTTAGCTCAAAGGTTGTGAGAAAGTCTCTATTTAACAACGTTATAACTTTTTTTCCCTCTCTCTTAGAATAAGAGAGAATCATTTAAATATGAAGACAGATACTGCATTAGTGTTTCATTAAAATCAAAACCGTGATTCCAGAAGCCTTTTATTTGATTCTTTATTTATGCTTCTCTGCAAGAATAAGAGCCTGTGAGCAGAATAGGTTTGGTGTAATCACATCTACAACAGGTCTTATTCTCTTGGTGAACTGAAAAACATGAGCAGAAATAGCCTGAGACAAACACTGAGGCAGCTGATGAGAGATCAAGTCTTCCCTTGGCAATGTTACTGCCTTTTAGTAGTAATAGCTTTCCCAAGTTATTTTCTGTTGAAAACATGTGTAGCATTAGATTTATTTTTTTTCATCTCATTTTTTCAAAACCTTTTCCCTTTACTATGGAATAATTATATCAAAATAGGCATGAAGGGAAAAACTTTACATTATCTAAACTGGAGAAAGGCAAAAACGTGTATCACTGTTATTTCTATCTAATGAATTATTACAGCTTTAAGGTGTTCTATAATATTCTTCACAAAGACTATGAATTATTGGGCAATAGATTATGCGTCACAAATTCCCACTTATTATATTATTGTTTACAGCTTATTCATACAGTTAAAAAATAGTAACACAGAGAGTGTTTAAACCCTGTCATTTCATGTGTGTGACCGAAAAATAAAACCGAATTATTCAAGGTTCCCCTATTGCCACTTTTCAAGCAGTAACATAGCTCTCTACCAGTGACCGATACTGAGTATCTGGGGGTGGAAATGTACCAGACACTTTGAATCTCATGGAAAAGGAGCTTTAAAGCTCTTCCGCTCCTGCCTCTTCAGTGGGTGTCACCAAGGTCTCTCTCAATGCAGAATCACAGAACAGCAGGGGTTGGAATAGACCTTGGGAGATTATCAAGCCCAATCCCCCTGCCAAAGCAGGATCACCTAGGTCAGGTCACACAGAAAAGTCTCTAGAGCAGCTGTCATGCATTTACCCACCTGCATCTGCTCATGTATACTCGATATCATGCTCATGTTGTGCCACTTTTTAAAATGACAGTACTGCCTGGTGCAAAGTATCATGGGGCTTGCTGTTCAGGTTCTAACATGAGAAGCTTCCTGTTTGTTGTTGCTGCTTCTGGTTTTGGTGTGTTGGTCTTTTGCGCTGTGGGCTTGGGAGGCAAGTGGGTCGTTTTACAGCTGGCTTCTGCTGCTGATAGTTCTGCTTTTGCTGTGCTTTCCTGCAAAATAACTAAAGGCAATTGTACATTGGATCTTTTCATTAAAAACTTATCCAAATCCAGGGCTTTTTGTGTTACTTTCCCTTCCCTTTCTTGTGAAAGCAGGCTGCTGTAAATCGGGACAGAAGGGGACTCCTCAGCCTCTCTGGACAACCTGTTCCAGTGCTGTCACTGTCACAGTAAAGAAGTCTTTCCTCGTATTGACGTGAAACTTCCTGTGTTCCAGCTTCTGCTCATTGCCTCTTATTGTATCACAGGACATTATGGAAAATGACTGCCCTCTTCTTATTAACACCCATCCTTCAGATATTTGCAAATATTAATGAGATCCTCTCTCAGTCTTCTCCAAACTAAACAGCCCCATGTCTCTAAGCCTTTCATCATAAGACAGATGTTCCTGTATCTAAATCATCCTCATAGCTCTCTGTTGGGACCCTCTCCAGTGTTTCCCTGTTCCTCCTGAACTGAGGACCACACAATTGGGTGCAATACTCCAAATATGGTCTCACTAGGGCAGAGTAGAGGGAGAGGAGAAGGAGACCCTCAGTTGACCTGAGGACCACACTCTTCTCAGTGCACCCCAGGATACCATTAGTCTTCTTGGCCATAAGGGCACATTACTGTTACTCCAGGACTCTGAAGTCCTTCTCCATGGAGGAGAAGGTCTTTGCAGCAGGTCACCCCTAATTTGTACTAATATTTTTCCTCTCCAGGTACAGGACTCTAATTATTACTATTAAACATCGTTAGTTTCCCCTTTGCTGAGCTCTCCATGGCTGTGCTAAGGCAGAAGACCATTGAAATTATTAAAGGTGCCTCTTCCCCCCCACATGCCTTTCTAGAGTGATGCTTTAACCTAAACCGTTACAATGGTTTGCAACGTTGTCTTGATGCAGCCCACAGGACAGCAAATTGCTGTACAGGAAACAGCTGTCTAAGCTGGGATAGAGCAGATGAGCCTTGAACTGCCTTTATTACTACTGCCAGCATCAAGTAACTACCTGTAAGGTTAATATCTTTCTGTGAGGTTAGCGTCTCCAGCTGTGCAGGAATACTGGAAGTCTAACCTCAGCATCAATGTCAGATATTTGAAATGAGCTGTGGTGGTTTTGACTACCCAGTTGGTTATGCTTACACACAGGAAATTCATATTATTCCTCCCATGAATACTGGTCCCTTACAATTTTGAGTATTGCTAACCAAAGCTTTTGATAGGTTTCCACTAAAAGAGAATGCATTGAAATTTTGCTTTATTTTCATATGCATTTGTTTGATCTGTTAAAAAACAAACTTCTGCAAATATGAAAAAAAAACAAAAAACAACCAAACATGTCTTCTGTCAGATAAAATGAGAATCAAACATTGTTCCCTTTTGGTCAGTGTGCAATTGGTTTTACAGTAGGAGAGAATTAAAAGGGGGGAAAAAAGAGAGAAAAGTAAAAAGATGAGTTGTTTTTTCTTCTGACAGTTTAAAAAAGCCAGGCACATTCCAGGTATTCACTGGTGCAGGAATAAGAACTATGTCTTGTCACCAACCTACATTTACATAAACAAAGTCTTTTTTTCACATGCTATTACTCAGGATGCTATGAATCATAATACTACACTTGGAAGTGACTGCAGTGACCTTAAAGAACACTGGCATTTTATAAAGTGTTTTTAAACAGCTGTGTAATTGCAAAAAGAAAAAAAAAATAAAGAAAGAGTTATTTCTCAGATGGTTTTGTTAAATGTCCACCAATACCAAAGTGTCAATACTATATAATTTTATTACATCTCTTCAATAAGCTCCCCTTTAAAAACAAAACAAAACAAAACAAAACAGAACAAAACACTACTTGGACTTCAAAATTATCTGTCCAATATTACATAAAGACTTCATCAGTTCTTGGTTATTGTTCAGGCACATCAAGGCAGAAAGACCAAAACCTTAACATCAAGGATATTCAAAGACTTGCTAGTTGCAAAAAATACCATGTTTGAGCTTTGAAAACTTTAAGGCATGTCTTTCACTGCTTTCAATATTTTTTTCAGGAATAAGCACTTTTTGAAGTTTCAGGAACTGCCTGGCTGAATCTGTAGGTATCTGTGGGATTCTATAGATAAAGAACCTTGTCTCCTGGGATGCTAGTCACTTCTGGAAAATGGGCACAGTGTATTTTCAGAAATTTGAACCAGATGTCCAGCTGATATCCTGCCTTTTTTAGTATAGTCCAGTGTTCCCAGGATTTCATAACTTGGTTATTGAGCTATTTATTGCTTGAGCTTTTCTCTGCATCAAACACAAGAAGAGGTTTGGTAATTACAGTAGTGATCAAAAATGCTGCACCACTGCGTTCCACACATGGACCAAGAAGACAGCTAAGGGGAACATTTTCTTTTAAATCTAGATTTGTGACTTACTGAAAAGGAGACTGTACAGAAAGCAGAACATACAGGAGAGTTTACTTGAACTACATTGTAAAGAAAAGTGTTTTCAAACTTGTATAACAACTTTGTAGAGCACACCTGGGGAAATGATCACGCTTTTTGAAGTTACTTTTCCTTCCCCTATCAGGTATACTTCAAGAAAGACCTGGTTGCTTGCACATAATAATCACAAAGAAGAAGAACACGTATAGCAAAATAAAACATGAAGTGGAAAAGAATACATAAATATGCCTTGGAAGAATACATAAATATGCCTTGGGTTTACCTTGTTTTCTTATTTACTTCAGCTAGATAAGTAATTTTCTTTTAAATCTTAGTATTATATGTTATAGATGTGACGGCACTAATTTAATGACCTGACATTTATTCTGCTGACAGACTAAAAGTGAAACAACTTTAAATGCTAGTCTAAGCAGTCTAGTAAAAGCAGCATTTACTGTTAATGAGTCACTTTGCTATCTAAAACATAATGAATTGCAGAGCTACCAAAGCAATGATGTCTCTGCTGCAGCTTTAATCTACAAAGTGTTAGTATGAACAGCAGCAAATGCATATACTTTTAAGACAGAACATCATTAAGAATGGAAATAAAGCTGGAAAATCACACGTCAAAAGTAATTATTCTATGATGTGCAGAAGCAAATAATGCTGAAAAATGTCGGCAACTTATTCACCTTATTGTGCTTGTACATGAATTCTGTGCTGTGCACCTGCCTCAAATGCAAAAGTACCTGCCCATGTATGCTTAAAATACTGCAGAGGTGGGAATGAAGGAAGATATAATAAAGCTCTAACATAATACAATGAAATACATGAACATGCTTTCCTGGAAAATGCATGATTAACTGATTAAAAATAAATAAAAACAGAATGGAAAAGGACAAAATGCAAAAATTATGTTGGGACCTATTGGTGAAAAGCTAACACATTTTTTTTTTTCTCTTATTGCAGGTATGCTAATTCTTTTTTTCAGCAGTTTATCTTACAAACATGTGGAATTAAAACCTCAAAAGTTTTGGTTCATAATCCTGCCAAATTACTTGCTAAATAAGTCAAAGATGTCAACGTTATTTTTTTTTTTTAGTAATTCACACTCTGATTCTCTGGCACTATCAAATTGCAAATCCATTTAGCTCAATTAACAAATTAAAACAAAACAAAATGAATAAAAGAAGAGGATTTTGAGGACTTTGCAAAGTTCTTGACAGTTTTTTTTCCAGTAAACCACTGGTAAAAGATCATTTTGCTTTCATAGCTGTGGCTTATAAATGAATTCAGAATATGTAATTTGAAATTAATTTTCACATGAATTAGGTATTTTTTTTCCACAAATATGGTATTAAAAAGAGAAAGGAAAGAAGGAAGTTTTTTTTCCAAAACATCTGTTTCCACATCTGGTTCTCGCTTGTTGCTGGGAACCGGAGGGGTGGACAGATGTGGCACCACCTCTCCCTCATTTCGTACCGCATGATCGTGGGGCACCCAGTGCTAAATCATTCCTAGATGACCTGATTCTGGGTCAGGGTTTTGTACGTAGCAGAGCAGCTCCATCACTATGATAAACACTTTTTTTTTTAACACGGTCTCAAGTTGTGCCAGAGGAAGTATAGGCTGGATGTTAGGAGGAAGTTCTTCCCAGAGAGAGTGATTTGGCATTGGAATGGACTGCCCAGGGAGGTGGTGGAGTCACCGTCCCTGGGGGTGTTCATGAAAAGACTGGATGAGGCACTTACTAGTTGACTGGATAGGGCTGGGCGATAGGTTGGACTGGATGATCTCGGAGGTCTCTTCCAATCTGGTCGATTCTGTGATTCTATGATATTACCATGATAATATCAATAGCAGAAGAACTGCTAAGACACTTAACCTCTGCTCAACACCTTTTCGTAGCAGGAATAACAGGACCACCTTTTGTACCCACGCATTGTCTCTTGGCTTATCTGTATCCTAGAACTCTGGTTACGAAAAAGCCAAACAAGCCCTGTTTTATGGATACGAAGCCCTGATTTATAGATACAAAAAAGAATTCGTCAAAACTTGATAGACACAATCAAAAAGGCCTTTTGTACTTTTGAGTAACTCAAACTTGCAATGAAAATCACCAATCACAGCAATGATTGAGTCACAAGTGAGCTAAGTCTTCACCCAGTATTTAAAACAAATAACATTTAAAATAAATGGAATTCAAACAGGTGAATGTCTCCTTTGCAAATCTATTACTAGTTTTCAAGCACTGAATTGAAGGCATATATATATCAGTAAAAAAGATAAAGATCTGTTATTAGGGACAGAATAGTGGGATGTGCTGCCAGGAAAAAAACATGGCCTCCTTCTCTGGAAACACTTCTTTCTTGCTTGGAAGTATAGATATGGTGTCATGGGACAGCAGCAAGCATTTTTTTTTTCCAGCCCATAATTCTGTGAGGTAATTAAATCCTGGGCAGGTGCCTGCTCTGTAGTCTCCAGCACATAGAAATTCCTTAAACATTAAGTGCAGCCCCACAGATTCAGACAAAGAGTTGGATTATGTTCAACATTAACACACAAAGTTTTTATTTCTTTTCATCTCCTGATCACATCAAATGGCAGTCTCTCAAGAAAGTACTGGAAGCACTCAGTTATATAAACTGACTATCTGCTTCACAGCCTACCTGAAGAACCAAGGACTCTGGTTCACATGTAAACTATGTAAAGCCCAATCCAAAAGCTGAACTGACTGTTCTTAGCAGCTACAAGCTAATGAGATATTCTTTAGCATGAATTCAACTAAGAAAGCCAACCATACTGTATTACTTTCAGGTGACAGCATCCCTACTGCTATGCCCAGACATCCTTGCTGCACTGTGCTCTTAGAAGTAAGTGGTAACAGTTTCCTTGCCCCTGAGATTGGTAGAGGTTATTTTGACACTTCAGGCTGATTCTCTGTTCCCACAATCCATAGCAATCAATATATTCATGATTATAATACAAGGTTTACGTACTGAATATGATCTTTGAGACTCCAAATTGTAGATGGAAGTTGAAACCCACATTTTGCTTTAAACAAGATCCAAATGGTCCACTTTTCAATGGAGAGGCTGCTAAGTATGTCAGCAGTGAGGTGAAGATGCAACTGAGTTGTGCTGAGATAAAGATCTGGTACCATCTCACCATTCCCAAGCATTGTAGTGCTTCTGTTTACTCACTTCCCACTCTACTGCCTACACCTGAAGGCACTTTCTACCTCATATGCAGTCTGCATTTAACCCCTCTCTGCAACGTTTCTCAATTTTTTGAACAGCTAACTGCAAGTCATTCAGCAAAAGCCTGCCAAGCAGCCTGCCAGCTGAGCACAGGAGCAGGCTGAGTTTGCACACTTAGAGCCTCCTTGTTACAATCGAGACATTAGCCATAGCTCATAGACTGTTCAAATAGCCTTGACTCTCAATCCAGCTCTTTGATGAGCAGGGCATCACAGTGAGTCAGCTGTCCCTGAGGGGGGCTAAATTCCATGTGTGTGTGGTTATTTGGATGGTGATTCACATCATCTGACATTTAATCACCAAGACCCAATCTCTGTCCATGTAAGTGCTTCTCTTCCATTTCAGTGCAAAATCTAGACTAACCTGTCTGACCACACAGTGGGAGAGAGCTGAGCAGTGTAAGTGTAAGCAGAGGAAAAAGCAGTTATAAGTCAAATACCTTAAAATACCTTAAAATCTGAAACTGTCTCAGGAAAGGTGAAACTGGAGATAAATCTGAATATCTAACATCATGAATAACATCTACCACAAATTTAAAGGTGGCAGTCAAAATTCTCTGTTTACCTGCCACTGTACTAAAAGGTTTGACCTCTCATTTCACCATGACTTTCTCAGAAGGAACCTTATGTTTTTTTATGCTTTCAAACACTTAGGGCTGAAACAGCAACAGAAAAGATAAACACATTATATGTAGATCACAAAATACTCCAGACCTTGGCATCCTGGATGGATAGGCCAGCAGGAGCCTTGCATTAATGGTCCAACAATCTGTTCAAGGCTAAACCCAGAGAATCATTTATAGAGCAGCCACCAGTAATGATGGGGCTCCAATGGTGTCAGGGATACAGTTAAGTAAGAACCACTGTCTTCAACCTCTGTTATTATATATATAAGAAGTATGTGAGGAGTTTTCTGGGTTTAATCAACAAAAAATATTGTTCTGGAGTGTTCTGTGCCCAGTAAAATGGCTTCATCCTTCGTTATGGGGATTTAAATAAAAAGCAAACATATTTTCAGTGAAGTACCTAAGCCAGCACAATCTGCCACTGTATACACAGTCCTTGCAACTCTGCTGCACCAATCAATTGCAGTTTCTACAACTGAAGCTTTGCTTCTGACAGTCTGAATTATGTAGTCCTACATGCTGTATCTTTTGAAAATGAGGATTTTTTTTTAATGTGATGTATGTGCTTGACTGCTCTGATTTTTCTGTGCTGTGACATTTGGGGAACAGCCACAGTTCAGCTGTTAGCAGCTTTCTGCAGCGTTCCCCACACTGTCCCCATTGATGACACATGCTGCTAAATTTGACTGCACATAAACCCAAAGAATCTTGGAGTGAGTTTCTGATGAGAGAATGGCTCCACAGCCTCAAGCAGGGGGTGGATGGAGCTGATAGGAGCTCCATTAGTGTTTATTCCATCTGAAGGAGAGAAGGCCTCCTTTTCAAAGGCAGGTAAACACCAGATCTCTTTGGCAAAAACCAGTCCTGTGGTTTCCTAGAGTATCCTGTGTTGCTGTTGACTTATGTGCCGTTATGGTTGTTTGAGGTCTATCCAGAATCTCCTACGCCAAAAACACATTACAAGTTTAGCTTGCTTGCTTGCTGTTTGAATGCCAACTAAAGAGATTTTCATCTTGTCCAGAGTCCTGTTCAGAGTCCACATAAAACATGCCATTAAAGGTTCGAGCTCATTACAGTGTTGTCACATATCCAAAACAGCTGAAAAGAAACCCTCTATTTTTGTACACATGGTACAGCAGATTGGCACTTCCACACTCATCCCTTTGTCTTTCATTAGTTAACAAAGTTAACAGTTGTGAAATTGCAAAGCAGAGGTATGAAATTGCCAATTCACTTCAAGGTGGCCTGAAAGTTGTGTTAAGACGGCAGTGATTTTCTGTAGCTATTGAATAAGGATATATTAAAGTAACAGACATGTTCTAATATGACAGGATACTGCATCCTCTTTTTTTTTTTTTTTTTTTTTGAGCATTTTCTGCCCTTTTTAGCAATTCCTCTGAAATTTCTGTAATCACTGTTTCTATTTCCTATGTAGCAGGATAATACATAGAAAATAAGGCATACAATTCAGAGAATTGAAAAGATATGTCTTTAAAGAGAGCAAAAAGGAGCACAGACACTTCTGTGAAACACAACCAGCACATTTTTTTATGCTTTGCCCTGGAATTTGAGCACTCACATCCATGTTTTCTTGATCTGATAGAAATCTTTAAAATAATAGCATTTTAATCACGCGTGCTCAATATGATGCAGAAACCCCTAACTTCATTGCATCTCCGGTATGGTATGAGATCGGGCTGATGATCTGACCAGAAGTCTTCTTTCACACTTAAAATCCCACAGTATGTTAATACAAGTCACATTTGCTTTCTGAACATTTCAGCTGTCTGGTGCAAGGGAAAGCCCTGGAAGAAAGAAGCGTGCATATTTCAAGAGACTCTACTAAGGTTTTTTTGTAGAAGTCTATTTTAGTAAAGTACATTGCTCATTACAATGTTTGCAGATGTTCCCATCTTCCTTGCCCTTGCACCAAGTATTCTATATTCTTTTTGGATTAGGACGCTTCAGGATGTGTGTTCAGGGACAGAGGGCAGTTCTGACATAATGAGGGCCACACAGCTGATTAACACACTCCTCGCACTACACCCACGCTCTGCCAGTATCTGTCTGCTACATAACAGCCTGGAGTGCCTTGGAGCAGCAGGGAGCTGCCAGAGAGAAACCACCAGAGAAGCCTCGTGGGTGGTCAAAAGAAAAAGATAACTTGAAACAGACAATCGAGAAATATAGGGAACTTCAAGCTCAGACTAAATTCCAATTCCCATCTTGAAGAAATGAAGGGTTGTATGTAAATGGACACACACCATGTGGAAATAAATTTGGATGTGTGTTAAATCTTCCCAGTAAATGTAAACAATGAGATCTGCAATCTTCTGTCACCACAGGCTCAGTAGATTTTAAAAGAGGAGATTGAGAAGACAACAAACTACACACTTTCACTGCTGCTTAAATGAAGTTAAGGTGAATATATTGAAAACCACAGATTCATATTTGCAGTTCACATGGTATGAGCTATCTTTTCTGTCAAACGTTTATATTATTAGTCATCACAATCAATGTTTTATATCCCATTCTGCCCTTTTATTGCTGACTGCTCCTGCAGCCCCAGTAACAAGTGAGCAAAACCATATTGAACACTGGAGACTACAGGAAAAAAAATAAATCTAAAACTTACTCAGGAAGTGGATTGTTCATTAATATTTTCATAGCAAAGCTTCTGTGGATTCTGAATCAAATAAGAAAGGAGTTGCTGTCAAAAAAAAAAGTGTGCCAGGTTCAATCACTGTGGTATAGACCGAGTATATTAAAAATTGTTTCATAAGCTAAAGTATACAGATACAACCTAAAATCATTTATAATAGCATCTCGTTTCTATTCATCTAACTAATACGTTTCTATCTACCAGACACTGGCAAATATACACATTCTCTACATAGATAACTGAACCTTCTGGGCCCCTCAATTTAAAAAAGATGTTGAAGTGCTTGAATGAGTCCAGAGAAGGGCAACAAGGCTGGAGCACAGCCCTAAAAGGAATGGCTGAGAGAGCTGGGGATGTTCAGCCTGGAAAAGAGGAGTCCCAGAGGAGACCTTATTGCTTTCTGCAACTACCTGAAAGGAGGTTGTAGCCAAGTGGTGGCTGGTGTCTTCTCCCAAGCATCCAGTGACAGAACAAGAGGAGACAGTCTCAAGCTGTGCCAGGGCAGGTTTAGGCTGGATGTTAGAAAGAAGTTCTTCACAGAAAGAATGATTGGCCATTGGGATGGGCTACCTGGGGAGGTGGTGGAGTCACCATCCTTGGAGGTGTTTAATAGGAGGCTGGATGAGGCACTTAGTGCCATGGTTTAGTCAGTTAGAAGGGTTAGGTGATAGGTTGGACTTGATGGTCTCAGGTCTTTTCCAACCTGGTTAATTCTGTCATTCTATCACTTGAGACCAATTGTGGCAGGTACGTCCACCCTGCTAATCACAAAAGACTGACAGGTGTCTGACAAAAGGCTGAGGCTTGATAAAGACTGGTAAAAATCATCTTGGTACCTCTCAGACATTAATTGACATGTAAGGCCCAGATTCCTACCCTGGTTTTGTGAGATTCTGTGGGCTAGGCCCTCCAATGAATTAGAAATGACCACAGTGAACCCTGGACTTAAAATATAAATGGAGTCCTGTTACTGTAGAGACTTTTTGAGTTGGTCTTCACAGAGCACATGACTTGGCAGTCGAGTTCTCTCCCCAAACTTGTAATTAAATTTGGAAGGAATGCCGAATGCAACAAATACAGGTTTCTGAATGGCCATTGCTGTCTGTTCTGTGGCTGCCTCTGCAACTCTGATGTAGTCATGGTTTTGCAGCTATAAGTGGAAAGTAAACACACCATATTTTCAGAGATCCACAAATATTTGAAGGAATTAGTTGAAATCTAAAGAAAATGCCAGTACAAATTAGAAACCACTTCTAACTAGTGTCTAAGGCTCCTTCTCAAATTGCATATTTTCAAATCTGAGTATCAGATAGAACAAATCCAGGCAAAAGAGAACTAGAAACAGTTAACGAATCCAATTATGGCAAGAGTTTTGATCTAGAAGGCTCTGACATTGTAACTATGATCATCATGGCCAGGAAATTTTTTTCCAGTGGATACCGAGTTTCAGCGAACAGCAAGACCTTTGGTAGGATCCATATTATCTGTCAATTCATAGCGGATGGAGTTATCACAGCTTCAGGTTAAAGAAATGGACTATACCCTTTGATACTAGAAGAAATATGGATCATAGTGATAAAACTCACTTACATGAAGGTCATATAGGGTGTAATAGGTTACACGCATCTGTTTAAAATTTTCAACAATATCATTGCTTCAATTCCTCAGTTAATGAGTTTTCCAGGGATTAGATAGGAATCATTATGTGCAATGGATTTTTGCGATGCAGAAGGCTTAGGAACCTGATAAGACAGAGGGACTCTGTTGCTAACCAGCTCTGCTCTCTGTGTCCAGAAAAGCGCACAGAGGAAGAAGCAGGTCTTATTGTCAGCTGTCTGTTCCTTCAGATATTAAGTGCTGCCTATTTGCTTCTGCTTCTTCAGTCACATTCATCTGGGAATACACTCAATAAAACCTGAGTTCTGACAGTTTAACAAAATAAACCACATCATGATGTACTCACACTGAGACAGTATGCAAATAAAGCCAAGCTTTGGCCTGGGACATTAAAATGACTTTAGAAAGCAGGCTTTTGCGTCATTGTTTTTGTCATAGTCCAACTACTCTATTAATTAACTCATAAAAATTATACTGTATAAAATCTCAAAGTTAAGTGGATTGTACAAAATAGTAATGCCAACATTAGTGACAAACACCAAAGGGCATTCTGTAGAAAGACTCTTTTGGCTCGAGACAGGTTAATCACAGAATCATAGAATCATAGAATGGTTTAGGTTGGAAGGGACCTCAAGGATCATCCAGCTCCAACTCCCCGCCATAGGCAGGGACACCTCCCACTAGAGCAGGTTGCTCAAGGCCTCATCCAGCCTGGCCTTAAACACCTCCAAGGAGGAAGCATCCACAACCTCCCTGGGCAACCCGTTCCAGTGCCTTACCACCCTCACTGTAAAGAACTTCCTCCTAACATCCAGTCTAAATCTCCCCTCTTCCAGCTTAAACCCATTCCCCCTCGTCCTAACATTACTAGACCGTGTAAATAGTCCCTCCCCAGCTTTCCTGTAGGCTCCCTTCAAATACTGGAAGGCCACTATAAGGTCTCCTCGAAGCCTTCTCCTCTCCAGGCTGAAGAGCCCCAACTCTCTCAGCCTGTCCTCATAGCAGAGGTGCTCCAGCCCTCTGATCATCTTCGTGGCTCTCCTTTGGACCCGCTCCAGCAGTTCCATGTCCTTCTTGTATTGGGGGCTCCAGAACTGCACACAGTACTCCAGGTGGGGTCTGACGAGAGCAGAGTAAAGGGGGAGAATCACCTCCCTTGCCCTGCTGGCCACACTTCTCTTGATGCAGCCCAGCACTCGGTTGGCTGTCTGGGCTGCATGTGCACACTGCCGGCTCATGTTGAGCTTCTCGTCGACCCAGACCCCCAGGTCCTTCTCCTCAGGGCTGCTCTCCAGCCATTCATCACCCAGCCTGTATCTGTGCCTGGGATTACACCGACCCAGGTGCAGGACCTTACACTTGGTAATGTTTTCAGCTTAACTGTAGTTCCTATATAATCTCTTTTCTAGCTTCCTGAATATGTACAGAAGTAGAGCTGGATTCTATGTGAACACAGAATACCAAGTTCATTAAAAGGAATTTTATCTCCTTGTGACAGGAGATAACAAATGCAGCACTATTATAATTCCTTGTCACTTCCGCCATCAATTTCAGATTGCAAGGCCATTCCTCTCCACCCTGCTGAAGAGCTGTGTTTACTTTCACGCCCACTCTCCACTAAAAGCCTGGAGGATGACAGACAGAGCCTTTTAAACTCCTTTTCTTAAAGGAGAAGACAACGGAGAAAAAAGGTGTTTCCACCTCCTCCACTCCATGTAACAGGCTTTGAACCAATTATTTTTTCCTCTTTCAAGTTCTGGTAGTGCCATTTGAAACATTTCAGAGGGATTTTTTTAAGCTTTATTGTATTTAATGTGCCAGATCTGCTACCAAGTAAACGGTCGTTACACATGGTAGAACGTGTCCAAAGGGCTACCAAGTGCATCAAGTTGGCCACACCTTTCAGCCTGCGGGACAGGAGTTCTGGTTACTCCTTTATTCACTTGCCGACACACGGAGCTGCATAACAGCAGCTCCATCTGGCGTTAGGAGACTGACTCATTGCTGGCAGTGGTTGTCAGAAATGGATCCCTTCCAGGGGTATATTTTTTCCCTTGTTATTTCAAAAAGAAGGACACGTGGTTTAACTAGTAATTTAAGTATCATTAAGTGCTTGTTGCTTGAAGCTGTTTACTGAAAAGGTCGTAACGATTATTAAAGTTACTGGTATTGTTACACTGTCCCAGAATCTTCTTGTTAATAAGGTAGAACATTCATAAACAGAACAGATACCTCAGCTTAGGGAAAGACACTGCATTGAGGGCTATGTTTCATTTGTTTAAGGAGTGTTTCAAGAATATTTTCACTCCCCATTTTCTCTATTCCCAAAGTCTCTATCACATTCCTAAGGGGAAAACTAAATGGTCATAGACAACGCTATACAAGTTGCTAGACTGATTTTGAAAGACACAATGCTGAACAAAAGCAGCTGCTTTTTACTCTCAGCATCCAGAAAGAATTGGCTGATGCTGCTGACAAGCTACTAGCCATAATATTTGAAAAGTCATGGCAGTTGCATGAAATCCTTTGTTTTGGCCTTTCAGCACTTAAACAGGGCCTGTAAGAAAGATGGAGACAGCCCTCTCAGCAATAGGACAAGAAATGACCGTTTCAAACTCAGAGAGGGTAGAATTAGGCTAGATGTAAGGAATACAGTTTTCTCAAGGGTGGTGAAACAATCAAACAGATTTCTCAGAGAGATGGTGCCCAGAGATGCCCTATCCCTGCAAACATTTAAAGGCCAGGTCTAGATGACTTTGAAAGACCTCTTTCTAACTCAAACTGTTGGAGTAGACTTATTTTTCCCTTAACAACAGATCAGTTCACATGCAGAAAGGTGTTTATTAGGCTTTTAAATGGTACTTCCCTGGAGGTGAAAGTGTGGAGGAAGGAAGACTTGCCCTTAGTCAAGAAGGACTGAGTTAAAGATTACCTAGACAAGCTGTACACCACAGATTCATGGGCCCTGATGAGATGCAGCCAAGAGTGCTGAGGGAGCTAGCTAAAGGTATTGCAAAGTCAGTATCCATTTCTGAAAGATCATGGAAAACAGAAAGTAATGGTTTAAGACAAAAATCATATATCTGTATTCCTACCCTACTCTGGACAATGCTTCCTGCATGACAGAACTGAGTGTTGCCAGGACTGGTGATGCTTGCAGGATGTTAGTAGTTTGTGAGTTCCCTGTGCCAGGAATGGGACTGGCTTTTTCCTTCTGGTTTGGATTTTCTTGCAGGTAGCTTGACGCAGGCACCTGTGCGGATTTCAGTGGGGTATTTTCTTTTTTTTTTTCCCTGTCTCTTTTGGTGTGATCTAATATCCCTACAGTAGAATACTAAATAATTTGTCTACCTCAGCTAAAACTCTTTACCTCTGTATTTCCTGTAAGTGGGAGAAAGAGAACAAGGGGAGGAGGGAGCCAAAGGGAGAGCAGGTGCATTAACCCATTCACCATGCTACACAGGAGCATGACATGGAGAAAAGCAATTGTCACTCCAGTCTTCAAAAGGTTCAGTAAAGAGGATGCAGGAAACTACAGGCCTGTCAGCCTCACTTCCATCTCTGGAAGGTGATGGAACATCTTATTCTGGAAGTGATCTCTAAGCATGTAGAAGAAAAGAATATTATCAGAAATAATCAATATGGATTCATGAAAGAGAAATCATGCTTCATCAAGCTGACTTCCATGACAGCCCAACCTGCTGGGCAGATAAGGGAAAAGTAGTAGATGCTGCCTACCTGATCTTCAGCAAGGCTTTTGACACCATCCTATAATATCCTCATAGATAAACATAGATAAGTGGACAATGAGGTAGGTTGAGAACTGACTGAATGGCAGACCACAGAGTATTGCAACCAGCAGAGCGGAGTCTAGTTGGAGGCTTGTGGCTAGTGGTGTTCCTCAGGGGTCAGTACTGGCTCCAATCTTGTTCCACATTTTCATCAATGATGGATGAAGGGACAGAGCATACTCTCAGTAAGGTTGCTGCTGATATAAAACTGTGAGAAGGGTGCTGCACCCAGCAAGACCTGGACAAGCTGAAGAGTTGGGCAGAAATGAGCCTCATGAGGTTCAATGAGGGAAAGTTTACAGTCCTGCATCTAGGTAAGAATAATGGCATTCACCAGCACAGGTTAAAGATCAGCTTGCTGGAAAGCAGCCCTACAGAGAAGGACCTGGAAGTCCTGGTTTGCCATGAGCCAGCAAAGTGCTCTCATGACCAAGAAGGCCAATGACATTCTGAGGTGCACTAAGAAGAGTGTGGCCAACATGTTGGGGGAGGTTTTCCTCGCTCCCTGTTCCATCCTGCTGAAGCCACATCTGGAGTAATTTCTCCAGCTCTTCACTCTCCAGTTCAAGACAGACAGGGAAATGCCAGAAAGTCAGAGGGTTGCGAAGATGATTAGGGGACTGAAGCATCTCTCTTATGAGGAGAGACTGAGAGATCTATATGCTCTTTAGCCTGAAAAAAATAGAAGATTGAGAGTGGATCTTATCAATGCTTAACAATATCTAAAGGATGGGAATCAAGAGGATGGGGCTGGGCTCTTTTCACTACTACTGGGTGATAGACAAGGGGAAAGAGGAAATAATGAGAACACAGGAAGTTTCACTTAAGGAAAAATATTTTAGTTTGAGGCTGACAGAGTGCTGTAACAGGCTACTTCAAGAGTCTGTGGAGTCTCCTCCTCTGCAGAGTTTCAAAACCCACTCAGATGTGTTTCTGTCCAAACTGATGCAGGCAAACCTGCATTAGCAGAAAGGTTGGACTAGGTGATCTCTGGTGGCCACTTCCATCCCCTGCCATTTTGTGGTTCTGTGATATAAGGATATATCACCATGAACTATATATGTTACTTTGTCTTCATATAACAAAAGGTTTTAAAATAATGAGAGATGAAATGGCATTAAATGAAAAAATATCCAGGCCCAAACAGAGGCAGGAAGTCATCCCAACCACTGGTCAAACAGTGTGTTTTATATAGAAAATTTAGAATCTGGTGTGGTTTTATTCTTGACTTGATTAAGTGTATTTCAATCTACAGAACAATAATCAAGCCAGCCAAGCAGAAACTGAGAATTATCTCCATGCAACAATTAATTAATCAGACATTCACCAAATCAGCTACCTAATTATCAGCAAGACCAAGCTAGGAAATTAATGTATTTCAGTTATATGCATTTCTTAGGTGCATACACCACTAGGTATACATAGACATCCCCCTTCCCCCCAAAATTTAAGCCCTCCCATACCCATATCCATAAAACTTTCATCACAGTAGTCATTTACTAAGAAAGCAGAGATGAGCAAAGAGTCCAGGACATCTGAAAGAAGCAAGTCTGAAGTGAAAGGAAAAAAAAAACAAAACCAAAAACAAACAGCTCCTTCCAAGTCCTTCCAACTGTGTCTACTCAGCCTAGGTTGCCACATGAGAGCAGTTAGAGGTTTTTCCATTGTTTTCAAGGTCAGAAATAACCCAGGAAATTGCATTGCTTACTTCTGGTCTTCCTCTTTCTCTCTCTCCATTTATGTATGTGTTGGGGTTTTGTAGCTTGATATGGATAAGTAAGCAATAGGTTTTGAGTTTCAGAAGGTCAATGTTGAAGTCAAATTCTACGATTATCCATACCCAGGCAAACAAACCAAACCAAACCAAACAACCAAACAAAACAAACACATACACTCACATAAAAGGTAAAAAGAAGCTACAGAAATGTCTTCTATAAACTAGAATCATAGAATCATAGAATGTCAGGGGCTGGAAGGGACCTCAAAAGATCATCTGGTCCAGCCCCACTGCCAGAGCAGGATTACCTAGAGCAGATCACACTGGAACACATCCAGATGATTCTTGAATATCTCCAGAGAAGGAGACTCCACAGCCTCCCTGGGCAGCCAGTTCCAGTGCTCTGTAACCCTAAGAGTAAAAAAATTCCTCCTCGGGTTCACATGGAACCTCCTATACCTCGACTTCCACACATTGTCCTGTGTTCTGCCACTGAGCATCACCAAGAAGAGGCTGGCCCCGTTAGCCATTTTTAAATAATAATTAGGAAATCTTCCAGCTTTATCTGGGAAACTCTTACTACTCAGGAATAAGAGGAAGGACATGCTCATATTTATCAGGCAGACAGATGATAAATATGTGGCATTTTTAAAGATTTTCATTCAGTTTCCAGTCCTTCTCGCTTAAAAACAACAAGTTCAGCCATGAAACAGCTCATTCCTCCTTATTTAGAATAGAATAGAATCAGCCAGGTTGGAAGAGACCTCCAAGATCATCCAGTCCAACCTAGCACCCAGCCCTATCCAATCAACTAGACCATGGCACTAAGTGCCTCATCCAGTCTTTTCTTGAATGTCTCAAGGTACGGTGACTCCACCACCTCCCTGGGCAGCCCATTCCAATGCCAATCACTCTCTCTGGCAAGAACTTCCTCCTAACATCCAGCCTATACTTCCCCCAGCATAACTTGAGACTGTGTCCCCTTGTCCTGTTGCTGGTTGTCTGGCAGAAGAGACCAACCCCCACCTGGCTACAGCCTCCTTTCAGGTAGTTGTAGACAGCAATGAGGTCACCCCTGAGCCTCCTCTTCTTCAGGCTAAACAACCCCAGCTCCCTCAGCCTCTCCTCATAGGGTTTGTGTTCCAGGCCCCTCACCAGCTTTGTTGCCCTTCTCTGGACACGTTCCAGCACCTCAACATCTCTCTTGAGTTGAGGAGCCCAGAACTGGACACAGTACTCAAGGTGTGGCCTGACCAGTGTTGAGTACAGGGGAAGAATAACCTCCCTCGTCCTACTGGCCACACTGTTCCTGATACAGGCCAGGATGCCATTGGCCCTCTTGGCCACCTGGGCACACTGCTGGCTCATCTTCAGCCTACTATCCACCAGTACCCCCAGGTCCCTTTCCTCCTGGCTGCTCTCCAGCCACTCTGTCCCCAGCCTGTAGCGTTGCTTGGGGTTGTTGTGGCCAAAGTGCAGAACCCTGCACTTGGCCTTGTTAAATTTCATCCCATTGGCCTCTGCCCACCCATCCAGCCTGTCCAGGTCCCTCTGCAGGGCTCTCCTACCTTCCAACAGATCAACACCTGCTCCTAGCTTGGTGTCATCTGCAAACTTAATGATGCTGGACTCAATCCCCTCATCCAGATCATCAATAAAGATATTGAACAGGACTGGGCCTAGCACTGATCCCTGGGGAACACCACTAGTGACTGGCTGCCAACTGGATGTGGCACCATTCACCACCACTCTCTGGGCCCGGCCTTCCAGCCAGTTCCTGACCCAGCACAGAGTGAATCTGTCCAAGCCATGAGCTGCCAGTTCAGCCAGGAGCTTGTTGTGGCAGACAGTGTCAAAGGCTTTGCTGAAGTCCAGGTAGACTACATCCACAGCCTGCCCCACATTCACCAGGCAGGTAACCTGATCATAAAAGGAGATCAGGTTGGTCAGGCAGGACCTGCCCTTCCTAAACCCATGCTGTCTGGGCCTGATCCCTTGGCCATCCTGTAGGTGCTTTGTGATGGCACTCAAGATGACCTTTTCCATGATCTTGCCTGGCAGTGATGTGAGGCTGACAGGTCTGTAGTTTTCTGGTTCAAAAACCATTTTAATGGTTTTGTGGCCATGCAAAGCTCATTTGTCAACTGTTACAACAACTCAAACTATAAAAAGCTTAGCATATTGCAATTATTAAGAGAAATATTTCAGAACAAATCTCCCAGATAAGAAAATGAAGAAGATACAGAAGATACAAGTCTTCTTCCTGAGCAGGAGGAAAAAAAAACAAAACACAAAACCAAAAACCAAACCCAACTTGCTGTCTGATTCAGTAGGGCAGAGGAATCCAAAAGTACTTCATTCCAATTAAGACTCTCCTCAAAGAAGTAATTTTTAAAAAGATGACATTTCTTTTACTAAAGAGGAGAAATTCAAATGCTGGGCACCCAACTGCAAAAGAATCATACTAATTATGCTAAGTTGTCACTATTAAAAATGATCAAAGTTTGCAAATATCCAGTTTTTCAGCAGAAAAACTTGTGACTGCCACAATACTAGTATGTCATCTTCAGTGGTTTAGAAATCAATTACTCATCTCCACATCTCCAAGGCTTCAGAAGTTTACAGACAAGTCGTTCATAAATATGTGACAAGAATTAAAGCACCATGGCAAAATGCAACTGTGTGCCTCCTTTTCGTTTTTATCATTTAATACTGTTTGTCTCAAAATACTGCTTTATTTCAGATGTTGTGACCAGCAGAATCCATAAAAATATTCTCCTTGCTGTCTGTGGTGGTTTGGGAGTCCCCTGCCCCCCACACACACTTTAGAAATCACCCAGACTAGACTCAGTCGGCTCTGGAAATTTGAATGAAGCTTATATTTACAGCTAGCAGAATATACAAGCAGATATTTACAGTATATACAGTTATAGACAGAAATATACAAGGTAAAAAGGTAATACAGAAACACAACTCCCCTCCCAGAAACCTGAGTCCCCAGGAGGGGCTCTCAACCACTCCCTCACCTTCCCCCTACCCCTCTCAACCTTACCCCAGTCCCAAGGAAGAATGGAGGTTCAGCCAGGGGGGATTAAGAAGTAAGCTGAATCAGCCAAAGCAAACGGAGGGTGAGGTTAGAAAGCAAGATGCCAGCAGCCCCGAGCTCCCCAGCAGGCAAAGAGCCCAGAGCAAAGCCCAGAGCAAAGTGCAGAGCAAACTGACTTTATCTAATGTTTTGCTTTTCCTTTCTACACATCTCAGCAAGGCTGTGAGGGAAGTAGACATCATCATTATTTTCATTTCATAGCCTATGATCTAGTCCTTCTCACCAAAACATTCTAGCTAGGCTCAAACTAGCACACTGTCTTAGGAGGTAGACAAAAAGATCGCATTTAATTGTCAAGTTCAAAGCTTATCATTCTTTTGTAAGCTGTTTCCTAATACAGGTGCTTCATCTGCAGCCAAACACTGCAGCAAGACCTCACTCTGCAAACTGGCCAGTCAGTGTGAAAACAACTTGGAATTCATGTAGGACAACAGGTAGTGAGATGGAATGCTATTTAATAGTTAGCTATGCAACTGTAAGACGTGTTTTCTGGGTCAATAGCATTTCTTTAGGAAGTTGCAGGCCTAACTTCAGACAGCTTAGTGCTTTCTCCTTTTTCTCAACAAAATTAGCTGAAAGATGAGTTCCTTGCATTGAGGAGAAATGAGTCTGAATTGGCGCCATTCTCTTCCTCAATAGCATTTCCAAGAAGTTAAATACTTCACTCTGTCTCACACCATCTTACAAGGAAGCTAAACTGTTCTGTTTTTTTCTCTGAAGTCTGTATGCCAGAATACACTTCTCTTCCCCCAAATTAATCTTTATTCTGCAGACTTTGTAACTTATTGAATGTTAGCTGCCTCACCGAGTTCCTCCATTTCTCCCACACCATTATCTTTGAAACTAGCCACCTCCTTTCTAGTCAAAGTAAATACTGAAATTTCCAGAAAGCACAGCAATGTCTAGCCACGGCTTTTGGAAGGTGCAACAATGAGCAAAATCCTCTGAGTGGGAATTCTTTACTGTTTTCCACCAAGTAGTTATTTAATTAAAAGAGTGCTGAGATCCTGAAGATGTGGAAGTGTAGAAACTTCACCACAGACACTAAAAAAAAAGAAAAAATTACATCCTAACATATTTTGATAGGACAAACAGTTTCCAATCATAACATATGATTAACAAAATGGTCACTTTTCACTCTTTCTATTGGCTTGTCATGTGATTTTTGGTGTTTTGGGTTTTTTCAACCAATACACCATGGAATGGGCTGCCCAGGGAGGTGTTCCTGGAGATGTTCAAGAAAAGACTGGATGAGGCACTTAGTGCCATGGTCTAGTTGATTGGACAAGGCTGGGTGCTAGATTGGACTGTATGATCTTGGAGGTCTCTTCCAACCTGGTTGATACTATGATTCTAGAATAGAATAGAATCAACCAGGTTGGAAGAGACCTCCAAGATCATCCAGTCCAACCTAGCACCCAGCCCTNTTTTTTTTAAACCCGGGCCGCAGTGGTGAGAGCGCAGAATCCTAACCACTGGACAATCATTCTATGATTTGCAAGGGTTTTTTGTTTGCTTTCTTGCTTTTTCTTTATTAGTTAACAATTCAAAATAGTTGTATCCACAATAAGGTTGCATTGCAGTTCAGCTATCAAAATGTCTCATTTTGCCTTTTAATTTTGTGAGTTCCCAAACAACATATTTTTTCAAATACTTTGGGAATAACTAGCCCCAGGAATGACATCAACTCAGAACACTTTCTTTAAAGGTAGCAAAATACGCTTCTTAATGAAAGGCAAAAATCCGAAGGAAACAGCAGGTGAGCAGTATAATTATCACAGTGAATATTCAGGAACAGCAGCATGGATTTCGCCAAAGTGAAGAGGACACTTGACATTGTATATTTCCAATCAGTACTCACAGGCAATATTTAATGCTCTTGATCTAATGGATACAGAAATGATACAGTCCTTCAGGCACTAAATACTGACTAAGCAAGTAAGTCCTGCAATCAACAGGCTACCATGCCCACATTTGAAACACAAAAATGTAATAAAAAGACAAGGAGAAAAAGGACACAAGAGAAGATAGGAGCATAGATTTTATAACAAGTGTTGAAAGTCATCTCAGTTATATTAAACATACTGAAGCACAGTGCCAGACAAATCTTGGACATGCTGAATCACTGCTTCTGTTATTTCATGTTAGCAAGGCTAACTTTGCTACTGCTGAGATCTCTTGATGAAACAGGAGATGCCCACAGTTTCTTCCCGCCTTACTGGAGTGACTGTAACTGCAGACAGTTTTATAATTTCCATTTCTTCAAATATAAATTAATGCTATCTCATACCAGCACATTGCTACCTTACCTGCAGTTGTTTTTACCTTGGGACCCTTATGCTTCATTTTGTAGAAGTCCAAGAGCTGCTTTTACAACAATCTGTTCTATCAAATTGCTTACATCTGTTATAGGCTGGTTGTTAAAAGTGCATGCAACAGGGTGTGGTAGTCTGACATCAGGCTGAAGGCCCTTCTGTGTGAGCTTTGGTTATCTTATTCAAGAAGTAGCATTCATTGTTTTCAGCAGAAGTGTAGATTGCAAGGATTTCACAGAATCATAGAATCGGTCAGGGTTGGAAGAGAGACAACAGGGATCATCTAGTTCCATTCCCCTTGCCAGAGGCAGGGACGCCCTACCCTAGATCATGCTGGCCAGAGCCTCACTCAGTCTGGCTTTAAACACCTTCAGGAATTTCTTTCTCGGCATTTTTTTAGAGAACTCAGTTAAACACAGTCAACATTGAAAGTACATGTGGAGATGCCCAGAATGCATGTGCATTCTCCCCTGTTGCTGAGCACAGTTTTGCCCTCTCTAATGGGAAAAGAAAATGAAAAAAATAATTGGACCCTCAGGTAGTGGAAACTATTTGGAGGACTCCTCAGTCTTCTACTATCAACAGCTATGCAAAAATTCTTCACAGCAGTTCCTTGAGTATTAACAGCACAACACCACGCCCAGTCACAACTTGTCTACAAAATCACGCAAGTTTTGACTTACTGAGAGCAATAAGAAAGTAGCTCCACTTAAGCAGGCTCTCAACAACATGTCGAAGACAAAAAGACAAAACATAGTGAGGAAATAACAACAGTTATCGACACCATTGAAGATCTCCTGTGAAGGAGATAGAGATTTGACACCACTTCTTGCATATTGTTTTTAAGTACAGAAATACTACTTCTACAGCACTTACTTTAGCTTAGAAACCTGTTTAAAAGGTATCTCCCTCTTTTTAAATGATTCTCATGCAAATAGGATTGCCACTCATTTGGGAGGTTTCCTGTTGTTTTCAGCAATTACTGAGACACGCTTATGGGCAGCCACACACCAGGCAGGCAGCAGATTGGGACAGAGCCTGCCTCTGCATGCGAAAAAACATCGTAACAAAACACAGCCACGTGCAATTTTATTATTCCTCATCCTCTCCCCCATGTAAACTATGCCCCACAGCTTACTTTTCAGTGTGATAAATGTCAGGTTAGATAAAGAAGAGGAACATTACTAGGCTTAAAACTCTGATGCTGAGGCATTCATTAAAATTTAGGGCTGTTTTACCATGACATTATCTACCAACTGCTTGAGGAAAGTTACCACATTCACATGCAGCAGAGATTTAACAAGGAGTCCTGGAAAGCAAGTAATTATTTTCATTTATCAGAACCCTTCTTCAAAAATACAATAGTAACTATTTCTTTTAAATACCAATTTAGTAAAAGTTATATGTTCTATGTTCTGGCAGCTTGTGGCTTGGACAGATTCACTCTGTGCTGGGCCGGGAACTGTCTGGAAAGCTGAGCCCAGAGAGTGGTGGTGAATGGTGCCACATCCAGTTGGCAGCTCTCACTAGTGGTGTCCCCCAGGGATCAGTGCTGGGCCTGGTTCTGTTCAAAATCTTTATTGATGATCTGGATGAGGGGATTCAGTCCAGCATCAGTAAGTTTGCAGATGACACCAAGCTAGGAGCAGCTGTGGAGCTGTTGGAGGGTAGGAGAGCCCTGCAGAGGGACCTGGACAGGCTGGATGGGTGGGCAGAGGCCAATGGGATGAGATTTAACAAGGCCAAGTGCAGGGTTCTGCACTTTGGCCACAACAACCCCAAGCAACACTACAGGCTGGGGACAGAGTGGCTGGAGAGCAGCCAGGAGGAAAGGGACCTGGGGGT
>WAAF01007323.1:45140-74240 GCA_013400475.1 Tricholaema leucomelas
ATTCTATTCTATTCTATTCTATTCTATTCTATTCTATTCAAACACTAAAACAACTTGGGTGTCACAAGTTATAGTCAGACAGCTAGAAGTAAATTAGTATTAAATGTTAGCATGTGCAAATATATCAGTTGCACTCCTACCTCTTCCCTCCTAGTGCAATTTTATTGTCATTCTGCTTTGGAGACGAGGAGGGAGTTGTTTATTTTTAGTGCAGAACTAGGTGAATGAACGATTAGTCACATAATAAGACAATTTTGTTGCATATCATTTGGCTTTAGGGTCTAATTCCACATAGGTTTTCATGTCCTTTACACTATTAAATGAAAGATGTTTGGTGGCCTCCAAGAAATGTGTAAAATACCTTAATCCAGTTCCTTACCCTTGAGTTTTATAGTTGACACAAATTAGCTAGAGGGCACAAAGATCAACTAGTTTTCATTTAAGAGTTGTGAAGACAAAGGACTGAACTACAGTCAAAGTTACAAACCCCTTTAAAATCTGTTTGTCAAAGGCTTAGGGGGACAGGAAGAGGGAGAGAAAGAGAGATTTAGAAGTGATGAAAAAAAAAAATAAAAGAGAGAGATAGGAAAATGGCACTGAAGCTTAGCACTTCCTTAGGAGGCCTGCAAGCTGATTTATTTTGTCAAATAACAATTTATCTGAAAAACCAAGCAGTTGCAAAGGAATAAAAATGCATATGAAAAACAAGAATATGCATAATTATATTACACATATCAGTTTTAAGACCATCTTTTAAGTGAATGAATTCATAAGGAAGAAAACAGAACTCCAGGTATTCATTACAAGGATTCCTGCTCTTAGCAGAAGTTCAGTTGATTTTCAAGCAAGTATGCCCATAAAGACGATATTATAAGATATTATTTCAGGACATATGCAAAACAGTTACACTGTGCCACTGACAAGAGATGTCACAGTGGTGATACTACGGTGTTATGTCTCAGCAGTTGCTGTTATATAACCTGTTCGTAACCCGGATTATTTAATCAGATAATCCAGAGTCCATTTTAGTTGTTTTCTTGCAAGTCTCGTGAAGACTTGGGGACAAGTACTTATAATAAAACTCAAAACTGTGCATTTAACTCTATTCTAAACACAGATTAGAAATTTAAAGAGTAGCATGAGCTGAAACGGGAACATTGTGCTAGTTTGAGCCTAGCTGGAATGTTTTGGTGAGAAGAATTAGATCATAGGCTGAGAAATGAAAATAATGGTGTGGTCTACTTCCCTCACAGCCTTGCTGAGATATGTAAAGAAGAAAGGCAAAACAAAGATTAGGTCACTTGCCTATTCTCTGCTTTGCCTGCTGGGGAGAGCTGAGGCTGCTGGTTGAACTCCATCTTGCTTTCTAACCTCACCCTCCATTTGCTTGGCTGATTCACTTTGCTTCTTAATCCTCTTGGCCGAACCTCCATTCTTCCTTGGGACTGGGGTAAGGTTNAACATGAACTTAGATACTACATAATGAGCAGCATGAAATCCATATTTTAATAGGATAGCTTTAATAACTTTATCCATCCAGCAGAAACAAAGGCCTCTCTGCTCACATTGTGTTTCAAACTCTATGAAGAACCTGGAAAGTAACTCTGAAACCCATGAGGGACTACCATAATTCACATTATAATATTTAAAAAAACCCAAAACAAACCAAACCAAAACAAACCAGACAGCCACCACCCGTATTTGTCATTGATATTTATTGGAAAAGCCTGTGTTCCCACAAAGACAATAACTGACTGAAACTCACACTATTAAGTGAAATATTCACAACATGTAAAAGACTCCCTTATATTGCCTGCAAAGCTATAATGCTTTACTTACCAAGAGATGGAGACCCTATTCTTTTTTAGAATTAGAAAAAAATCTACTCATTTATTGTTTTCCTTGTTTGGCTGTTTCTGGAATTAACCCCAAACAAAGCAGATATTTGGAATTCAAACGTTAGTTTAATTTGCAATGCATATCACCATGCCAGACCTGAGAGCCTGTCAGAGGAAGCTTTGTTCTATACACGCCCCCTTACACTCTTCTGTAAGAATCTGCTTCAGATCACGTCAAATGGAGAATAACAGCACTCTGTGGCTTTAGGCTGGCCAAGACTTTTATGGCTAACAGGTAGCCTCACTGACACAGGACAGAAGAGGAAAAGCACAAATGGGTAAAATGTAATATAAAAAGGAAACAATAGGGAGAAAGTATTCTGATCATCTTTGTCCCAAGTGATCTTAACAGATTCCACAAATGCACTTTTCAGAATCAGTTAGGCTAATCTAATGTTTTAGTTTGAGCTTGAAACTGAACATGAATAAGAAACACTGATTGTGCTAGTTTGAGCCTAGCTAGAATGTTTTGGTGAGAAGAATTAGATGATAGGCTGTAAAATGAAAACAATGGTGAGGTCTACTTCCCTCACAGTCTTGCTGGGATGTGTAAAGAAGAAAGGCAAAACAAAGATTACTTCACTTGCTTCTTCTCTTTGCTGGGGAGCTTTGCCTGCTGGGGAGAAGCTGAGGCTGCTGGCTGGACTCCATCTTGCTTTCTAACCTCACCCTCCTTTTGCTTGGCTGCTTCACCTTGCTTTTTAACCCTCTTGGCCGAACCTCCATTCTTCCTTAGGACTGGGGTAAGGTTGAGAGGGGTAGGGGGAAGGTGAGGAGTGGTTGAGAGCCCCTCCTGGGGACTCAGGTTTCTGGGAGGGGAATTGTGTTTGTATTACCTTTTTGCCTTGTATATTTCTGTCTATAACTGTATATACTGTAAATATCTGCTTGTAAATTGTGCCAGCTGTAAATATAAGCTTCATTCAAATTTCCAGAGCCGACTGAGTCTAGTCTGGGTAATTTCTGAAAGTGTGGGGGAGCAGGGAACACCCAAACCATCACATCTTTTATTTTAAAGCTAGCTAGGCTCAAACTAGCACACTGACACATTCACTTGCATCACTAAAACTGCAAAACACCTAATAAAGATTTTCTCCTTGCTCAGAACTGACAGTATTTTTAAATAGGTGGAAATTCATGGACTGTTTCAAGTTCAGACATGAAGTTTTTCCACTTCCATCATATGTAAACTCTACACAGACTGAGAGGCTAAACAGGGACTATTTCCAAATAGTTAGGGCTGGATTAGCTTCCACTTTGTTACGCTCATCTAGGAATGAACAAAGTACCTTTAATGGAACTATGTTTGCTTATTTTGCTTACTCCTTCACAAGCCATGAAATTAAGCTGTCAAATTTAAAAGAACAAGACACAATTCTTCATCAAGGAACAGAATAATGAAAGAGAAGGCCAAACAATGCATGCTCAAGGAGAAGGAATACATGCTACATATAATCTAGCAATAGTTTTCATTTGCCTGTGCTGTGCCCACTATGTTTGTATAGGTACGTGTATATCTCATGGCACTTTTATTTAAACTCTTGATTCCTCAGAACTATTCACATTAGAACAGAAGTACTTAATGTAATCTTTAGTGACCAAGAAGCACTTAAGAGAATATTTGCACATTCTAGCTACTCACATTCCCATGACTGCTGATCCTCAGACACAGGAGCGTCAAACACACTCTCTGATGTATGTTATGATGCACTGAGTCAAGGCAGACATTGCTATAAGGCAATCACCTGCCAAGTAGTCCAGGAGTCATTTGCTATTGCACCATAAGTAGGCCAAGTCTAAACTCACAAAAAAACAAGGTGGTCATCCCAGCTGAGAAAGTCTTATGTGCCTTGTATTCAACACGATTTTTTTTTTCTGTAACCTGAATGTGCTAAATACATGTTGATTACTAACTTTTTTGTTAACTTTTCCTCTTCTCTAGTGGAGTTGCCTGGACTTGATTTGTCTCTGATGCTTTGCCCTCTTACCACTCCAATGATCCAAAACACAATAGCATTTCTTTCAGATGAAAAAAATAGCAATAAGAAGCTGTTTCATGAAAACATGATGGACGCACAGAAGAAGTGCTTCCAGATTTCTGGTTTTGGCTGCTGAATTGTGAAATTATACAAATTTCACAACTTGTTCACTAATGACACAAAACCGGTGGGAGTGGCTGACATCCCTCATACTGTGCTGACATCCAATGAGATCTGGACAGGCTGGAGTGCTGGACAAAAACTAACCACATGGAGTTCAATAAGGACAAGTGCAGGGTGCTGCATCTGGGGAGGAATAACAACAGGCACCAGTACAGGCTGGGGGCTGCCCTACTGGAAAGCAGCTCTGTGGAGAAAGACCTTGGAGTGCTGGTGGACAGGAAGTTCTGCGTGGGACGGCAGTGTGTCCTTGCGGCCAAGAGAGCCAATGGCATCCTGGGGAGCATCAGGAAAAGTGTGGCCAGCAGGGTTAGGGATGTACTTCTTCCCTGTACTCTGCCCTGATGAGACCACACCTGGAATACTGTGTCCCATTTTGAGCTCCTCAGTTCAAGAGAGACAGGAGCCTGCTGGAAAGAGCCCATGGGAGAGCCATGAGGATTACTTGAGGACTTGAGCATCTCACCTATGAAAAGAGACTGAGAAACCTGGGGCTATTTATTCTGGAGGAGAGAAGATTGAGAGAGCTCATTAATGTATATAAGTATCTGAGGAGTTGTGCTAGTTTGAAGCTAGATAGAATGTTTTGGTAAGAAGATTAGATTACAGGCTGTGAAAGGGAAACAGGATGATGTCTAATTCACTCACAGGCTTGCTGAGATGTATAAGAACAAGAATCCAAACTACTGTGCCTACAAAAGGCACTACTGCTTCTTCTGCTGGGGAGTTGCGAGCTACATTTTTTTCTCTCTCTAACCTCTATGCCGTTTCTTTGATTAATCCACTTTGCTTCCGAATCCCCTGGCCAANGGGGGGTGGGAGACTCCCAAACCACCACAGGAGTGAGTGTCAAGACAATAGGGCAAATTCTTTTTCACAATGGCTACAAAGAAGGTTTCACAGTATCACACACAGTAGCACCAAGGTTGGAAGAGACCTCACAGATCATCAAGTCCAACCCTCAACATGAGAAGAAACTTCTTTAACAGTGAGGGTGATGGAGCGTGGAACAGGCTGCCCAGAGAGGTTGTGGACTCTCCTTCTCTGCAGTCTTTCAACATCTGCCTGGATGTGTTTCTATGCGAACTAAATGATCCTGCCTCAGCAGGGTGCATGGATCTCTGGAGGTCCCTTCCAACCTCTAAAGTTCTGTGATTCTGTGTGAAATGACATAAATTCATCATTTAAACAAGAAACAAACAACAACAAAAAAAACCTTCCATGCTGATCTAGTAATCTTGAAAGTAATAACACTTTGCTATATATTAATCTCACTGAGTTCAGCATGGCACATAGCAGAGTGCTGTACTTGCAAGTGCTGTATAGTACCTTTGGTGTAACACAGAGGTTGCAGCTGATATCCTAACACCAAGAGGAAAAAAAGCTATTTTATTGTGAAAGTTTATATATTCATTAAATCTGTCACTCTGATGACTCTGGAGGTGTATCTAATTCTGGAAAATTCAGCAGATGAAGATAATCTCTCTGGGATAAGGACATTCTCCAAGCTATCTTCCATGTTATTCTTTTCAAATCCGATATATACTAGCATCTTTGAAACTGAAATATATAATGAAATCAGAGCTGAAACTTTGGGGAATTACATAAATTCATTTCTTCTGTCAGTATATGAGCTTTTATTTCCTCTTACAGAAAACACACGTGCCTCGCCTACACACATGATCTGGTTAATGCATCCCTTGTGCACATACTTTTCAGTGCTAGCTGATAATTAAATCCACTGCTGTGAAGTATGTAATAAAAGTAGTACAATTTAAAATCACCCATCCAATTGAAACGTCTAGAGATTAATAAATCTCTCTTCTCCACTAAAATATTCATCAGTATTGTATTTAAATTACTCCCCAATTTTAAGAAAGTATCAGAATAGCTGTACCTTGAAGATAAAAAGAAAATAAATTTCCAAGAAATAGGCACTAGGAAGAAGCACTTGGAATGGAATTTCTCATTTCTGATTCAATATTTATGTTAATTCTCTCCCAAACTGGCAGGCTTACAGAACAAGTACACAGACAGCACACATTTTCAAAGATAACTATTTTGTAGAAATATGCTGAGTTCATGGAGGAAGATCACAAATAAAAACACAGCACAAGAAAGCATAAGTACTTGAAATAAGTTAGCATAATAAGTGGCTAACCTGGGGCTCTTCCAAAAAACATGGAAAATGAGAGAGAGGGGGGAAAAAAAAAGAGCAATTTCCAGAAAGCAAAAAGCTGTTTCACGACTTAGTCTGCCACAAAAATTGTAGAATAAAATCATAGACTCACAGAATCATTTAGGTTGGAGAAGACCCTTAAGATGTTTTACTCCAGGCATAAACTTAACATTACTAAGTTCACCACTAATATACGTTGCTTAGCACTACATCTACTCAGTCTTGTAAATGACCTTCAGGGGTGATGACTCCATCACTTCCCTGAGAAGCCTGTTCTAACACTTCACAACCTTTTTGTAAAGAAATATTTCCTGATGTCGATCTAAGCCTCCCCTGGTGCAACTTCAAGCCATTCCCTCTAGTCTTGTAACTTGCTGCCTGGGAGAAAGGACCAACACCCTCCTCTTCTCAGGTAGCTCTAAAGAATGTAAGGTCTCCCTTCAGCCCCTTTTCCTCCTGGATTAACAAGCCTTTGTATTTTCAGGCTTAAGCTAGACCCACAAGAAGTGAAGGAAAGGACCTAAGAGAAATGTTCTATCCCAGGTTGTTATGCTAATAGGATAAGCAAGGAATTAAGCCATACCTAGAGCTGGCTGAAAAATGAAAACTTTCTCAAATGTTGTAATGTAAAAATGTAGTTTTTATTCAACTGAAGTATAAGCCTTTTATCCTCTTCCATGGAAAGGAAAAGGGAAAAAATATACAGAAGATATAGCAAGGGAATGAGGGCATGCTGTCATATATGCACACAATATCAGGGCGGGGGTTATATTTAAGGTTACTCAATTATACTGACAATGGCAAGTCTAACTTCATCTTCTTCAGGAGGCAAGTCTCAACACTGACTTTTGCTGCTGCTAATGTCACCAGCTTTGTAAAAGATGAGGGGCAGGATGCATTGTTGTGCTATCCACATGAATGGTACAGATACATAACATGGTTAGATAACAAACATGTTTAAGACAGCAAGTTGGACACAGAGAGAAAGAAAACTGGAGGGAGAAAAAAAAGTAATGAAGAGGTTTTTTTAACTAGAAAAACAAATATTTACATTGAAACTGGGATTTTTACAGTTTTTTTTTAATGGCATCCACACAGATAGAGATTTCTGTTCAGGAATTCTTCCTGGGAGGAATTTTAGTCCTGCACTACGTAAGTCTAAGCACAGTCAGGAAAGTCAGGGTCTTTTGATATCTACATCTCTAGAACGATTCTATAATTTATCTGAAAAGGAAATCTGCTTGATCTGCTTACTACAATACCGAACACCGATAGCATGACATACACAATCTTGTTATCTTGCACCACAGACTGCAAATTTGTAGAAGATGGAGGCAAGTGAGATTCAGTTCTGATGGCTACCATAGAAGAAACCACACAGTTCTATGACATTGGGTTTGTTCTGCCTTGTCTGTAGGGCCAGAAATGGGCAGAGCTTGTAGAGAAGTAGAATTTTCCTGGAAAGGCAGAAGTCTATATATTTTAAAAGTATCCCCAGGAAAATGGAGGATAAAAAGAGGAAATTTCAGAGGCTGAGGAGAGCAAAAAAGAATTAATTGTTGTACAGATGCTCAGGACAGCAAAAGAGACTTTGAAAGCATCCTGATTCAAAGTCCAAAGGGCACTCAGGCTTATGAACTAACCAAGTATCAAGAATGGTAGACATGTAAATTACTGCTTTACCCAGTCTAAAATGACTCTTAAATGAATCATTTTTCTTCAATACAAAGTCTTGATTTGATTTTAAAATCTTCTGTTCTTGGAAACCACACACCAGAATAATCCAAGGGGGACCAGCTATCCTCATAAAAGCATCTTCCAGGAACAGTACAGTGCTCATTGCCTCTGAGTCAGAGGGTCCCACTGGAGGATGTGACAGACTTTACTTGCAGAAGACAAGGCATTAGTGCCACTGTAGTTTCCACAGCTATGATGCTGATCAAAAAAAAAAAAAAAAAACAACAACAAAAGAGTTTACAAATCCAGGCATGCAGCATGCAGTCAAAACAGCATCCTGTGAAAGTAGCCTTTGGAGATTTTCTGAGCACAGGAGCAAGAAGGTACAAATATTAGTTTTATTCAGGTATGGGCCAAATCACCTTGCTTGAAAAATACCATTAGCTTCAGTCTTTACACTCATGAGTAAGGAAGGGCTTACAATCAGGAACGTGTGTTACCACTGGTTAAAAAAACATTCCCAAATCTTTATACACCTACCTGCTCAGACTCTAAACAGCCTGACACAGAGTAGAGAAAGGAGAAAATTGAAGGTTTCTCCATATCGTTGTGGTGGAAAATATATGGAAACTGGAGAGTAAGGATATCTGTAGCACAACTCATCCACCCCGAACAAGCCATTAGAAGATTAATTAGTCTTTTGAGATATCTAGGTTTACTGGGTCTATTTGTTGTTGATTTGTTTTGGGTTGTGTTTGGGGGGGGGGGAGGTAGGGTTTTTTAGGTTTGTTTTTTTGTTTTTGTTTTGGGTTGGGTTTTTTTCCTTTATTTTTGAAATTACTAAAGAAAAAATGTCAACAATGCCAGTTCCTACTCACCTTGTCTGGAAAAAAAATATAATGGAAAATGAAAACTGATGAAATGCAAGAGAATCATGCAAATTCTGCATCGACAAATTAGATGTCTGATGGTAAGGGCTGAAAAAACACCATTACTTATCTAGATGACACTAGACTTCCACTGGAACTTTTCAATATTTCTCCTACCAAAAAAAAAAAAAAAAAAAGGAAATTGTTTTAATGTTTTCTGAGCTCAAAACAAACCTCTTTACTGCCTAAGTCCCCATGTAATGCCTAGGAAATAGAACCCATTTGTCATATAGCCTGAGAACAAGAATATGGCAGTGAATGAGTTGTGACAAAATTCCCCTTCTGGCCAAAATGTAAAAGATGACCATAGTTATTAAAAACAGCCATGAAGATCGTACACCTAAACCACTTTGGCTGAATTACCCAAACTTCTGATAATGCTATTGCATATTACTGTCCTGGTAGGGCACAAATCCTGCCAGGCCGGTTTAACCCTTGCTCTCCTCTTCCTGTTGCGGGTCCAGGAGTTGAGTAGAATTAGCAAAACAGTGAAGGGCTTGGATCCAGCAAAGCCTGGAGGGCTAGGGGCTTAGCACCATGTGTCAGGTGTCTTATGCTGCTCCTCAACATGCCTGTGTGGTCACACGAGGCACGAAGCTTTGAATTCCTTGGCCAGAACGATGAAGCTAGTGCCTATTGGCCAGTTTCATTTTCAAAATGGTGTGTTCAAAGGAGGGCGATTTAGAAACTGCGCTTTTCTGCGCTGGCCCTCCAGGGGGGAGCAGCATCTCATTCGCGGCTCATTCACTGGGAATCACGGTGGCCACGTGTTTGCACCTTGCACCAGCTCAGCAGCAGCAACTCAGTTCTTCTCTACTTTCCTCTGCCTGGAATATTCTGTGTTTTATTCCGGGAGCATTATTGTGAGTTTTGGAAGAATCTTTGTACAGGAAACTTACTCAGGGACCAAAGCGTTGTGAGAGTATATGCTGGATTTAATGCTAAGACTCCATAAGCATAATTAGAATTTTCTTGGCTTTTGCATTCCTATTTTCCAAGTTCTGATTGATTAAACTGTTTAATACTGGTTTTTATAAATACCCTTTGTGTAACTACTTTCTTTTGACCAAAAGTCCAAAGAATGTCTGAGAATTCTCCTGATTTTTCTGGATATTAATAATAAAATTAATATTCATACAGAAATAATATTCATAATTCATAACATATTATTAATTTCCACCACAGTTACCACGGGCTCATGTAGAAAATATGTTTTTTATCAGATTCTGACCTTCCTTCAAGAAAGCTTCCATATAAGACAGAAAGTCTCGAAATAGACATCTGAAAGCTTCCAAACTGTGTTGTTATTATTATCCGCCCACCAAGTTAAATTGCTAACAAAAGAGAGAAAAAGATATAATACTCAGCAATATCCTAGACAGTTCCCATAATTTTGCATATCATGGGATGAATCTGGCTTTGTAAGTAACTGTTGTCATGGTAGCAGTGTCACAGTCCCAAAGGGAAATAAATCCTCCTAACAACTTGTGACAAACCAGCCTAGCAAAGAACAAAATCACTTCAATCTTGCTAAAGGATTATTGATTTATTGTTTGAAGCTCAGCATTGGTTATTGAAAAATCACTAGTACCTTTTTTTTTTCCTCTTTTTTTCGGACATCTTTCCAAGAGCAGGGTGTCAGACAGATAAAGATTTTCTTTGGGGGACATTTTGTTTCAGAATATGCAATTTCTGCCAAACCCGACTTTCTGTTTTACCACAAAAATTCAACTTTTTTATATTAAAAAAAAAAAAAAAAGTTAAAAAGGCAAAGAAATGGTTTAGAGGGAAAGGAAAACCTGAGAACAGATGTTTAGTTTGAACTAGCACAACATATTTTGTAAACCTGGAAAAAGGCAAAACATTTCTCTTTTGAACAGTCTATTATTAAACTTAATTTCTCCCTCATTGTCTGCAGAAGATGTGCTTGTAGTGAAGGAGGTAGATAAGACAGAAGTTTATACCAGGTGTTTTTTCCCAAAGATAATTGACCTGTATGACTCCTGACCATACAGAAGTCATATCAAGTTCAGAAAAACCTGCACCTCTTTCAGCACAGAATGCTGGAGTGCATTGAAAGTTGGAAGAACTTTACGAGGAGGCAGTGCCTGTGCTTGCTCTGTTTCTACCTCTATCTTAGCCACTCTCAAAACTGAGATGGCATAGGGGAAAGATGGACCTCTGACTTTTGCCACTACCTTTGACTTTTGCCGCTATCAATGCCACAGGCATTTTGATAAGACTCAAGCATCTCAATTTCTTACTGAATTTATACTTCATTTTGCTGGATTAGTCTACCTGGGGTGAATTGGATTTTTCTGCTGGATAGTGTTTTCTGTGATGCAACATAATCCTTCCTGACATTGGCATGCTGTATTAACGAATGACCATCTCGAGGAAGAGAATGCAATCTAATAAACAGAAAACTACAGAATAACTCAAATAGCAAATTGATCAGCATCTTAAAATATGGTAGTCTTGTCAGCCTAGACGATACACCAGTCCGACACTAAATATCCCTGTGCTTGTTTTAATCTGTGTCATGTTTTGGTACTCAGTCTCTGGAGTACTGCTCCTGATTGCCACCAAATTGTTGTCATCTGAAAAGGTTATTGAATTGTACCCAGCGTGTAACAGCACCAGTTATACTTCACTGCATATTGTGAGGCTTAATGAGAGTTCCTAATGAGCTTTCAAAGATCACCAAAACAAAGTAACTACTGCGTCAGCAGATAGGAAAAGTGAAATTAAAATAGAGAATCAGTATGTCTGGAGTTCATTGTTCATATGCATTAATTTAATTGGCCACTTTTTGGTGTGTTCCTTTCAGTTCTATAATGAAGCCATTTCACAGCGAATATTTAAGGTTACATCTGCAGCTGTATTTTAAAATTAACAATTTAAAGTTCTAAAGAGCTAAGTCCATAATTTCCAAATTAAATATGAAAAATATTTTTAGATACATTTATTACTTCTATCATTATACTATGGCAAGTTGAATCATCTACTAAGCATCCTTTAGCTGACTGAGAGACTGAGGATCAAAATACAGGAGTAATAGACCCACAGGCCTGTCTTTTCAGCCAAATAATATCATAGTAAGATCACTAATTTTCTTCTAGATTTTCCTGAGCTCTTAATATCATGACTATTGCAAAGCATTCTGTCTAAAGACCTTCTTATTTTATACAGAATCTTTGTAGACCTACTCTTGGTTCAGTGTTTACTGTTCTTTTTCTCACCCTACATTTCCGACATTTCCTGCTCTGCACTTCCACTGAGACACTTTGGTCTCAAGTATCAGTGTGCTTTTCCAAACTGGAAGCTGCCATGCCATAGCTTCCTTACTTCTGGGGGTGTTCAATAAAGACTGGATGAGGCACTCAGTGCCATGGTTTAGTTGACTGGATAGGGCTGGGTGATAGGTTGGACTGGATGATCTTGGAGGTCTCTTCCAACCTGATTGATTCTATTCTATTCTCAGACTACGCCTCAAATTTTCATCTCAGATAGTGAATTTCACAACAAACTCTTCTTCTGTGCAGCTCATTTACAAATTAACACTGATCTTCTCTCTTTTTCCTGCTTGGCAAAAGGCTTAGCAGTCGTTCTTGAGTGCACTTTGTCAAAATGCTGAAAGGCCCTGCTAGCCTTGTTTCTCAAATTCTGACTTTGTGTGCTGCTGTACAAAAGGAAAAAAAATTGGTTATCCACGTGGCCTGTGGTTGTAGCTGTCTGACAGAGAAGATTGGCTGTATTGTGCAGAGGATGTGCTACCTAGGGTGCTTGCTCTTGATCACAGCCCAGGCTGGATGAAACTGTTGGCAGTACATGATCTAACTGAATGAAAATCTAAACCTGGGAAGGGGAGGAAAAACAGGTTTTATTCTCATCACTGAAAGGACTAGGAATGCAACATAAAAGAGAATGCAAGGAGAGATGAAAACTGCTTTCAAAGACCCAAGAAGTGTAAGTGTGATGGTTTTGGGTGTTACCCAACCCACCACACTTTGGAAATCACCCAGACTAGACTCAGCCGGCTCTGGAAATTTGAATGAAGCTTATATTTACAGCTTAGCAGAATATACAAGCAGATATTTACAGTATATACAGTTATAGACAGAAATATACAAGGTAAAAGGTAATACAGAAACACAACAGCCCTCCCAGAAACCTGAGTCCCCAGGAGGGGCTCCCAATCGCCCTTCCACCTTCTCCCACCCCTCTCAACCTTGCCCCAGTCCCAAGGAAGAATAGAGGTTCGTCCAGGGGGTTAGGAAGCAAAGAAATCAGAAAGAGCTAATCAGAGAAACGGCAGAGAGGCTAGAGAGAGAAATGTAGCTCAGAGCTCTCAGGCAGAAAAAGACGACTCCCTTATTTGTGTTTTCATTCTTGTTCTTATACCTCTCAGCAAGCCTATGAGTGAAATAGACATCACTCTTGTTTTCCTTTCACAGCCTGTAGTCTAGTTCTTCTCATCAAAACATTCTAGCTAGCTTCAAACTAGCACAATAAGCTACCAGGGAGGCATTTTTTTCAGGTACTAGCTAAATACATTTAAGAAACTTCCAGTACGATATTTCATCTAGGAAAAAAAAAATGGTTGTGTTGAAAACTATCAATTTCAAAAAATTTTGCTTCAAAAACAAAGATTAAAAAAAGATATGAATAATTGCTTTGACCTTTTAAAAAAAGGAACATTTCTGTCTGCCATTTCAGCAGAACTTTTCACGTGTTTTAGGGAACACAGAATTATCGCCAAAATGAAAACAAAATGTCTCATGGCATCTGAAATGAGTTTCCAGAGTTTGTTTCCCTGAAAAAGATTGTTTTGATTAGGTTCTGAGACAAGGTTCTTTTTTTTTTCTACCAGTGAATTTGCAGATATAAACTGAGATTCCACCCAGTTCAAGTCCTTATTATGCCAAAATAGACTGCTAAGAGAATTCGCAAATGCTATGCCCATATGTTGTGGTTTAACCCCAGACATCAATTAAACACCACAAAGCCACTTGCTCATTGCCCTCGAATAATGGGATGGAGGTGAGATGTAGGAGGAAAGAAAAAAGTAAATCTCACAGATTGAGATAAAGACAGTTTGACAGAACAGAAGAGGAAAGGATTTAATATTAATAGCAGTATTAATAATTATTTTAAAATAACTATTAACAAGTGATGCACAGTAGAATTGCTCACTATGCACTCACTGATCAGTGCCCAGCCAATCCTCAAGCCACAGTACCCCTTGGCCAACTTCCCACAGTTTATTTACCTAACATCATATTGTATTAAATACTCCTTTGGCTTGTTTGGGTCAGTTTCTCCTTGCTGTGTCTGCTCCCAACTTCGCATGCACTTCCAGACTTTATTGGCAGGGCAGTACAAGAAGGTACAAAGCCCTTTACTTAGTAAAAGCACTGCTTAGAAACAACGAAACCATCAGTGTGCTATTAACATTATTCTCATCTTATATGCAAAACACATCACCGTACTAGATACCTGGAATAAAATTAACTTGATTCCAAGCTGAAATCAGTAAACCACAACAATACACCAAGTGATAAGTATCTCCCCTTGCTCTTCAGAGAATAAAAAAGACATACAATGCCACTTTAACAAGCCATGGCAGAAATTAGAAGGAAAGCTCCTAAGCAATGCTGTTCACTGACATTGATTTCCAAAGCCAACAGAGGTCAGAGCGAAGACAATAATGTGATTCTTACCTAGAACACATAAAACAACTCTGGCTCTTGTAAGTGCCACACATTTTATTTGCACATATTCAGGACAGCTCTTTTGCTTTCATTTAGGTTTTTTTTCTGACTTTTGTGCTATTTAATGTTTTTGGAGAATGCTTGCTTATTTGAGCTTAACTCCTTGAGCAGAGGAAAAGAAAATATGCAAAAGGCATAGTAGTATGTGAATTGAGTCCGTGACAAAGTGATGAGTTCATGTAACAATTGTCATTAATCTCTACCTACTTGTTCTGTGTTTTCCCAGAAACATTGCTGGAATTTAGGAGACAAGGATGCTAGCCTGTTCGTGTCCACTCCAAATAAGGTAATGGTTAAAGACTCTTAGTGCATAAACAATCTTGCCTAAAACAGGATACAAATCTAATCTTGGTCAAACCCATTCCATGCTGTTTTGTAGGTAGGAAGAAAAGCGGCAGGGTGAGAGGAATATAAAACTCCTAAATGGAAAATAAAGAAATTATCTCTAAAAAGTAGTTTGCAAAGGCTAAAATACTATGAAAGTCAGGGGAGTACAGAAGCATATCATTCTTAGTAGGCACAGCATTTGACTCCCATTGAAGCTGAAAGGCAGCTAACACAGAGGAAGACACTAGTCAAAAAAAAACTTTGTAGAGAGAGAGAACTTGTAGAGAGAACATGGAGCCAAACTGCTACAAACATTTGAGCATAGAGAGGAAAGCAAGACCAGAAAAGGGAAAGAAATTAGTCACTGTGCTGTCTTGACTCTGCAGTCAAGCTGAGCTTGTGTACACAGTGCTAGAAAGTGGTAACTCCAGACAGGCTTAATAGTAAATGCTCTTGTTACAGGAGCACAAAACAAAGCCATGTTGGACTTCCCCATACATTGTGAATCAAAGAGCATTTGCTTTACAAATACAACAGGATAAACTGTATGCTACTTGCTGTCTGTGATTTGTCATTGAAAGGATAAAAAATAATAACTACACAGCACAGGGGAAGTGGGAAACAAGGAATATGTGCTCAAATCACTAGATGGTGTGGGAAATGTTCAATATTTATGTCCAAGATCACAGTGTCCTAGTACATATTCACTACAGACTCATGTAAACATTTCTAAGTTGTTTGCACAGCCCTCATTTTTGAATGTTTTTTTTTTCCACAACCAATGTATAGAAGAGAACTTTTTTCCTAAGTAAGACTCTGGAGGAATGATGAGAAGATACTACTTGCTCTATTAATTTGTCCTGTGCTCCACCTGACAAGGGCTGTGCCATCAGCTTTGACAGTGTGTAGCTAACTGTGTGTGCTCATAGGGCATTGCTTAAACTAGTAAAATCCACCTAACACCTGCCAACAAGGGCATGCTAATGTGCCAGTGTCTCAGAGGCTCTTGAAGTAGGAGCAGCTTATCTCCTGCTGGCCTTAGAATCATAGAATCACAGAACCAACCAGGTTGGAAGAGACCTCCAAGATCATCCAGTCCAACCTAGCACCCAGCCCTATCCAGTCAACTAAACCAAGGCACTAAGTGCCTCATCCAGTCTTTTCTTGAATGTCTCAAGGTACGGTGACTCCACCACCTCCCTGGGCAGCCCATTCCAATGCCAAATCACTCTCTCTGGCAAGAACTTCCTCCTAATATCCAGCTTACACCTCCCCGACACAATGTGAGACTGTGTCCCCTTGTCCTGTTGCTGGTTGCCTGGGAGAAGAGACCAACCCCCACCTGGCTACAACTTCCCTTCAGGTAGTTGTAGACAGCAATGAGGTCACCCCTGAGCCTCCTCTTCTTCAGGCTAAACAACCCCAGCTCCCTCAGCCTCTCCTCATAGGGTTTGTGCTCCAGGCCCCTCACCAGCTTTGTTGCCCTTCCCTGGACACATTCCAGCACCTCAACATCTCTCTTGAATTGAGGAGCCCAGAACTGGACACAGTGCTCAAGGTGTGGCCTGACCAGTGTTGAGTACAGGGGAAGAAGAACCTCCCTCGTCCTGCTGGCCACACTGCTCCTGATACAGGCCAGGATACCATTGGCTTTCCTGGCCACCTGGGCACACTGCTGGCTCATCTTCAGCCTACTATCCACCAGTACCCCCAGGTCCCTTTCCTCCTGGCTGCTCTCCAGCCACTCTGTCCCCAGCCTGTAGTGCTGCTTGGGATTGTTGTGACCAAAGTGTAGAACCCTGCACTTGGCCTTGCTAAATCTCATCCCATTGGCCTCTGCCCACCCATCCAACCTGTCAAGGTCCCTCTGAAGGGCTCTCCTACCCTCCAAGAGATCGACACCTGCTCCTAGCTTGGTGTCATCTGCAAACTTACTGATGCTGGACTCAATCTCCTGGTTCAGATCATCAGTGAAGATACTGAACGAGACTGACCCCACCACTGATCCCTGAGGGACATCACTAGTGACTGGCTGCCAACTGGATGTGGCACCATTCACCACCACTCTCTGGGCCTGGCCCTCCAGCCAATTCTTGGCCCATATCAGAGTAAATACATCCATCACATGAATATGCTTTGTAGAAGTACAACTTGATTTCTATGTCCATCATGTGCCTGCCCTCCTCACAGAAAAGGGAGGTCAACTGCCCTTCTTGCATGTTTTGAAGTAAGGCATCAGCTGATGTTTTTCCCCAGAAAAGAAATAAACGGTAAATAACAACCCTTATAAGAGATGACTACAGGTCAGGATGATACTGAAAACTGAAATGTGGGAATATAGCAATGGGAATGCTGCATTCCCATGGCTGCACAGTGAAGGGGAAGAAGGAAGCTAAACAACTGCTCTAGGATATATATTTATATCATTTCTCAAACTTCACAGCTTCTTACTACCCAGAAGACACTGTGGGGGTGGACAGAAGAATGTCATGACCACCTTCATGAATATCATAACCTTCCAGAAAGATAGCTAAATGATGTTCTGAGAAAAGGGCTGCAGCCCAGCCTGAAATTCGCCTAATGGGGCAAGAATAAATAAGCACATACTGCAGAGTCCTCTAACAATACAGAACCAGGAAACATTTACCCAGCAACTCTTTTACCACAGTGAAAGGAACGAAAGCCTTGGAAACTGACTGCAGCAAAACCAAACTGCAATCCTGAATTAAGAAGGGCAGCAAAACGTCAGCCCTGCTCAAACTCAAAATTCAGTGCCTGGCAGGACATTGCACAATGGCCATTCCAGGCTGAGACTGTGCTTGAAAGTCAGAAAGTAACAACCCCCCCAAAACAGCAGTGGCATTGAAGCAGAAGCCTTCATTATTTTGCATTCTTTCACATATGTGGGCCATACCGCTTCACATAAACCACTCCAAACTGAAACAGAAACCTCTTTTTACATGCTAACACTGGATGGGGCTATATCAGTATCAAAGGTCTTCACAATGGTATTTTAAGTTTGACTACCAAATACTGTCTTCTGAAAAAGTGCTCTTTAATCCAAAGGTTAGTTTATACACATTACTAAATGGGTGATGTGAGAGAGCATAATTAAAAATTATACTTCTCTGGCTGTTTGCACTCACGTATGTTGTTAGGTTTTGTACCTCTTTTTTTTCACATGAACTAATGTATTTCCCTTTACAAATTTTGTTCCTACTAAGCATCTTTCTGAAGGCATTTCCTTTTATGTACAGCTTCTAAATACAGCAGCCTTCTATCCTGCTTCTCCCTTGATTCTTATCAGATGCCTGCAAATGTCATGTACAGTCTGCACTGACTTTCCAGACAGAAAAGTACAAAACCTCTAACTGTGGTGTGCTTGAAGTCATAAGGATTAAAACTACTTTCAGGAGAGGAGATTCATCATACCACACCTCTAGGCAAGCTGTTGAAAGTCTGATCGGAATTTGCAGGGTCCTTTCTGCATTCTGGAAAGTCATACTCAGTTTCTTGCTTATTGATTGCTTTCTGAAAGTTTTCCCCATGTTGTTACCTTCTATTTCACAGGATCACAGCACGTTAGGGGTTGGAAGGGACCCAAGGAGCTCATCGAGTCCAACCCCCCTGCCAGAGCAGGACAATGCTATCTAACACAGATCACAGAGGAACACATCCAGACAGGCCTTGAAAGGCTCCAGAGAAGGAGACCTCACAACCTCTCTGGGCAGCCTGTTCCTGTGCTCTGTGACCCTTACAGTAAAGAAGTTCCCACTTGTGTTGAGGCAGAACCTCTTTGGCTGTTTACAGGCTAAGGATCCCTAGAATTCACAGTATCACAGTATCACAGTATTACCAAGGTTGGAAGAGACCTCACAGATCATCAAGTCCAAGCCGTTACCACAGAGCTCAAGGCTAGACCATGGCACCAAGTGCCACGTCCAATCCTGCCTTGAACAGCTCCAGGGACGGCGACTCCACCACCTCCCCGGGCAGCCCATTCCAGTGTCCAATGACTCTCTCAGTGAAGAACTTTCTCCTCACCTCGAGCCTAAACTTCCCCTGGCGCAGCCTGAGGCTGTGTCCTCTCGTTCTGGCGCTGGCCACCTGAGAGAAGAGAGCAACCTCCCCCTGGCCACAACCACCCCTCAGGTAGTTGTAGACAGCAATAAGGTCACCCCTGAGCCTCCTCTTCTCCAGGCTAAACAATCCCAGCTCCCTCAGCCTCTCCTCGTAGGGCTGTGCTCGAGGCCTCTCACCAGCCTCGTCGCCCTTCTCTGGACACGCTCAAGCATCTCAATGTCCCTTCTAAACTGGGGGGCCCAGAACTGAACACAGTACTCAAGGTGTGGTCTAACCAGTGCAGAGTACAGGGGCAGAATGACCTCCCTGCTCCTGCTGGCCACACCATTCCTGATGCAGGCCAGGATGCCACTGGCTCTCTTGGCCACCTGGGCACACTGCTGGCTCATGTTCAGGCGGGTATCAATCAGCACCCCCAGATCCCTCTCTGTCTGGCTGCTCTCCAGCCACTCCGACCCCAGCCTGTATCTCTGCATGGGGTTGTTGTGGCCAAAGTGCAGCACCCTGCACTTGGAGCCATTGAATGCCATCCCATTGGACTCTGCCCATCTGTCCAGGCGGTCAAGGTCCCGCTGCAGAGCCCTTCTGCCCTCCAACCCAGCCACATCTGCCCCCAGCTTGGTGTCATCTGCAAACTTGCTGATGACTGACTCGATGCCCTCATCCAGATCATCTATGAAGATGTTAAAGAGGATGGGGCCCAGCACTGATCCCTGAGGGACACCACTAGTGACTGGCCACCAGCTGGATGTGGCACCATTCACCACCACTCTCTGGGCTCGGCCCTCCAGCCAGTTCCTCACCCAGCACAGAGTGTTGCCATCCAAGCCGTGGGCTGACAGCTTAGCCAGCAGTTTGCTGTGGGGGACAGTGTCAAAGGCCTTGCTGAAGTCCAGATAGACCACATCCACAGGCCTCCCCACATCCACCAAGCGGGTCACCTGATCATAGAAGGAGATCAGGTTGGAGAGGCAGGATCTGCCCTTCCTGAATCCATGTTGGCTGGACCTGAGCTCTTGGCCATCCCTCAGGTGCGCAGTTATTGCCCCCAAGATAACCTGATAATTCATTATGCTCTGTCTTCTATTTTCACAAATACACCCAGATTGAAACTATGGTATTGGATATTCTCTGCTACCAGATTTACACTGTTACTTGTAAGATTTATGTAGACTATGACAGAAACATCCTTGAAGTTCTCACCTTTGGCAGTATACCACAATTACTTATACACAATCTTTACAGACGGCATCAGAAGAAGCCTTCATGCACATGCCTACAGAGTGCATACCACATATGTGCAACACCCAGAGCTGCCCTGCGTGCTCACAGTAATCTAATTCTCTTCTCAGAAACAACTGCTCATGGCCATCACAAAAAGGCTATTTTTCATTTTAAGGAGCTGACTTCACCACAGAATACTTTTATTTAATTTTCTGTCTTGACTGGTAACATATCATACACTTTGTCTAGCTTTCACTCCAGTCTTCAGCATATAGCATGAGAGCTGCCTTCAAGGCCAGGATACAATATGAAATTATGACATTTACCAAGGATTAATTTCAGCTGCGTTGTATCATGGACTGAGTTCAGGATGAGATAACGTCAAAATGTAAGTCTAAATATCTAGATAGTGTGTGTAATGAAGAAGAACTTAAGAACAATTCTATCAAGTAAATTCTTGTGCTTTTTCTATTCAGCGCATTTTAAGTAGAAGGCAGTAGTGGGAAAAATAATTAGTCTGGAGAGCACTTAACTGACTTTGAAAGCTTCTGTATACCAAGTGAAGAAATCATGCATAGACTGGGGGCAATTCTGGAGCCCCCAACACAAGAAGGACGTGGAACTGTTGGAGTGAGTACAGGGGAGGGCCACAAAGATGCTCAGAGGACTGGAGCATCTCTAATATAAGCTGGGGATCTTCAGCCTGGAGAAGGATTCAGGGACACTGTATAGTAGCCTTCCAGTGTCTGAAGGGGCCTACAGGAAGGATGGGGAGGGACTAGTCACAAAGTCTTGTAATGACAGGACAAGGAGTAATGGGTTTAAAGTGGCAGAGGGGAGATTCAAACTAGATGTTAGGAAAGGGTTCTTTGCAGTGGGGATGGTGAGACACTGCCACAAGTTGCCCAGGGAGCTTGTGGATGCTCCCTTCCTGAAGGTGTTCAAGGCCAGGTTGGATAAGGCCTTGAGTTACCTGTTCTAGTGGGAGATGTCCCTACCTATGGCAGGGAGTTGGAACAGGCTGACCTTTGAGGTCCCTTCCAACCTAAACCATTCTATGATTCTACGAAGAAATGTGTAGGATTTCCAGAACGCCACAGTTCCTGGCAAACCCCTTTGCTTTAGATAATGAACCCACTCAGCTCCATTCAGTGCATTTATCATGATCCCCACAGTTTGCAGGGTCAGGGACATGGACATTAACAGCTGTGGCTGCAACCAAGGCAAAAACTGTTAGCAAAAGAAACGTGGAGACCTAGAGAGTGGTCCCATGTAAGCTGGTATGTGCCCAGGCCCCTGGCTGCCTGGAGTGCCAAAACCTTTCACTTGCAATGGCAGACTGCAGACACAACACCTGCATTCACTGTGAGCACATAAATGATCTGCTCAGACAGCTGGTTGATCTGAAAGAGGATGTGGAAAGACTGAGAACTATAAAGACTGTGAGAGGGACATAGACTACTGAAACCAGTCTCTACCCTCCCTGCAACAGAAATACTGCCAGATAGCAAGCAGTACCTAGGAGCCCCTGTATCCTGCTCTCGTCAGGTGGAAAACAAAAGCCCAAATGAAAGGGATGAGTAGAGGTAGGTTCATGGCCATGGCAGAAGGTGAGCACCCTCTTCGTCCACCTCACATCCCAGGTGCCTCGGAGAACTAGATACAAGACCCTGCTGGAAGCCAGCCACTCCAATGGAGATGGAGATGATAAGCAACATATACTAGAGGTCTTACCGTGGAGGAGTTTGTCTTGGTCGATGAGGACTGGGTTAGGGATAAACTAAACAATCTGTATATCCATAAATCTGTTGGTCTTGTTGGAATGCACCTGCAGGTACTAAGGGAGCTGACAGAAGCCATTGATAGGCCACTTTCCACCATTTGGTCAGTCATGGGGAACAGGAGAGGCGCCTGGCAACTAGAGGAAAGTAAATGTCAGAAAGGGCGAGAGGGAGGACCCACATAACTATAGACCATTCAGTCTCATCTCTATCTTTCAAAAGGGGTTTGTGCAACTTATCCTTGGTACTGTCTCTATGCACATCAAGGATAAAAAAGCTGTTGGGAGCAGTCAGCATGGTTTTACCAAAGGGAAGCCATGAGATCCTTTTATGAAGACAAAACTAGATGGGTAGATTATGGTAGAGCAGTGGGTGTGATTTAACTCGATCTCAGGAAAGCGTGTGACACTGTGTCCCACAGCATCCTTGCAGCTAAACTGAGGCAGTGTGGTCTGCGTGACTGGGTAGTGAGGTGGAGTGTGGACTGGTTGAATGGAAAAAGTCAGAGAGTTGTGATCAGTGAGACAGAGTCTAGTTGGAGTCCTGTACTGAGTGGAGTCCTCAGCGTCTGTCTGGGACCGTTCATCAGTGATCTGGATAAGGGAACAAAGAGCATGGTCAGGAGGTCTGCTGGTGACACAAAACTGTCAGGAGTGGCTGACACCTGAAGCCTGTGCTGCCATTCAGAGACACCTGAACATCTGGAGAGCTGAGTGGGGAAAAATTTGATTAAACACAGCAAGGACATGTGAAGAGTCTTGCACCTAGGAAAGAACAGCATCATGGACCAGTACAGACTGGGGGCTGACCTACTGGAGAGCATTGCTGGGGAAAGGGACCTGGGAGTCCTGGTGGACAGCAGGATGACCATGAGCCAGCAATGTGCCTTTATGACCAAGAAGGCCAATGGCATCCTGAGGTGTACTGGGAGGAGTGTGGTTAGTAGTTCTCCTCACCCTCTAGTCTGCCCTGGTGAAGCTGCATCTGGCATATTGTGTCCAGTTCTGGGCGTCTCAGCTCAAGAGTGGCAGGCAACTGGTTGAAAGAGTCCAGCACAAATCCACAAAGTGGATGTTGGAGTGCAACATCTCCCTCATGAGGAAAGGCTGAGGGAGCTGGGGCTCTTCAGCTTGGAGAGAAGGCTGAGGGTTGTCCTCATTAATGTTTATAAATATGTGAAGGGTGAGTATCACAGATGGACCCAGGCTCTTCTCAGTGATGTCCAGTGGTAGGAGAAGGGGCAATGGGTGCAAGCTGGAGCACAGGAGATTCCACAAGAGCACACAGAAAAATGTTTTCACTATGGGGGTGTCAGAGCACTGGAACAGGCTGTCCAGAGAGACTGTGAAGTCTCCTTCATTGGAGGCATTCAGAATTGTCCAGGATCCATTCCTGTGTGATCTGCTCTAGGTGATCCTGCTGTGGCAGGGGGATTTAGATCTTTCTAGGTCTCTTCCAACCCTGACATTCTGTGATTCTGTGAAGTATTTACAACATACAAATCTGAGAACATCCTTCATATCAACTTCAAATTAATTTCTGCCATGATGGAATCTGTCACCCAAAGGAAAATATCCCTGTACTTCTCAGTGCTGCCAGACCCTAGCTTGTTTTCTACAGATGCTTTGTCTCCTAAATATATACCAGCTGAAATATTTTCACAGTTTAAAAGGACACACAGGAGGCCATAGCAGTTATGCTGATGCACAACACTACATGGCTTTGTAGTGCACCCTGTAGGTTGTGGCCCTTTAAAGAATGTAATAAAAATAGTGTGAGGTCTACCTCTGGCACAAACGAAACAAAGGTCTTTCCTGCATTTTTAATGGTGAGGATTGGAAGGCATGAGAAAAGAAGAGGAAGAGCTAATGACTCAAATTATATTCACAGTCTGAAACATCAGTGCTTGTTTAACACCAATATTCTAGTCACACCATCCAGAAAATTTACTTCACTATTCCATTTTATTCCTTTCAAAAATCTTGTTAAGTGATGAATTGAAATTCTGATTTTTTTTTTCTTCTAATTATTTCAGATTTGACAAAAAAAAAAAATCAAATCTTAAAAATAAGGCTTCAAAAACCTTTGCCAAACACCTCAACGAAAGAAAAGGCCAGCATCCTACATAGGAGAAGATGAGAGATGTGGGACTGCTCAGCCTGGAGAACAGGCTCTTCCAAATATTAGCCTGTAACAAACAGTGTGAGAAAAAACCCAACAGAATACAAGCAGTTCCCTTTCAACATTAGGAAATGTTTGTTGGTTGTTTATAACGGTGGGGATGACTGAGTACAGGAACAGGTTGCCCAGGGAGTTTGTGGACACACTGGGAAGCCTGTTTTCTCTAGGAGGACCTACCTGAACTGGGGGTTTATACAAGATGATCTCCAGAGGTCTCTGCCAACCTCAACCTTTCTGGCATCTCTGGGGCTTTCCCAATGGAGACCACAGTGAGTCCTGCTTTGTTACAACCTTCAAGAGACCAGAGTCAGGAGGCTCCACTGGTGCCAAGAAGATCATCAGGGTTCCCTGCCTCTGCTGCTATGCTGCTCCCCTTGACAGGCTCTTGCATTTGTAGACACCAGCATCCCACCTTAGGATCTTGTCTTCACCAAGGGCAAGTGCCTCCTGACCAATCTAGTGGCCTTCTGCAATGGAGTGACTACATCAGAGGATGAAGGGAGAGCTATACCTGGGCTTCTGTGAAGCCTTTGACATGGTCCCCCAACACATTCTTCTCTCTAAACTGGAAAGGTGTGGATGTGATGGATGGACTGTCTGGTGGATAAGCAGTTAGTTGGATGGTCACATCCAACCTGTGGAGTCTCCTTCTCTGGAGACTTTCAAGGCCCATCTGGATGCATTCCTCTGTGACTTGAGCTAGACTGTGTGGTCCTTCTCTGACAGAGGGGTTGGGCTTGATGGTCTCTTTGAGTCCCTTCAAACCCCTGACATCCTATGATCCTGTGATCCAAAGGGTAGTGGCCAGTGACTCAATGTCCAGGTAGAGATGAGTGACAAGAAGTATCCCCAAGGTGTCCACTGCTGTTTAATATCTTCATCAATGATATAGACAATGGGATGGAGCACACTCTCATCAAATTTGCAGGTGACACCAAGCTGAGTGGTACAGCTGAGATGCTAGAAGGATGCGATGCCATCCAGAGGGACCTGAGCAAGACCAAGAAGTGGGCTTATGTGGACCTCATGAAGTTTAACAAGGCCAGATAAAAAGTTCTGCATGTATCTGAAACAATCCCTGACTGGTGGATGAACAGCTGGATGTGAGCTGTCAATGTGAACTTGCAGCCCAGAAGACCAACCACATCCTGGAGTATGTTGAAAGAAACATGGCCAGGAGGTCAAAGAAGGTGGTTCTGCTGCTCTACTCCACTCCGGTAAGACCTCGCCTGGAGTACAGTGTCCAGCTTAAAAGCTTTCAGCACAAGAAGCAAAAGAACCTGTTGGAGCAGGTCCAGAGGAGGGCCACAGAATTGTCAGAGGGGTGGAACACCTCACCTGTGACAAGAGGTTGAGAGCACTGGAGTTGTTCAGTGTGGTGAAAAGGAGGCTCTGGGGAGACCTTCTTTTGCAGAATCACAGAATGCATCAGGCTTGACTACACCTTATAAGTAGTTCAAAAACTGTCTAATGGAAAATGGAGACAGTCTTTTTTAACAGGTCCTGTTTTAACATTGAGGGTGGTGAAACTCTGCAGCAGATTGCCCACAGAGACGGTAGGTGCCCCATTCCTGGAAACTTTCAGGGTCCCTTTGGATGAAGCTCTATGATGGTTTGAGGCTAATTGGAATATTTTAATGAGAGAAATTTGATCATTGGTTATGACAAGAAAATAATGATGATGTCTATATTGTTCATTGGTTTGCTGAGTGGGATAAAAAGTCAAAATGTAAACAATGTAGGCACTTTTCTCCCAGGACATTGTCCAATTCCCTTCTCTCTGTCTCTGTGTCACTTGATCTAATCACCTTTTCTTCNTAGCAAGCTAATTTCATTGAAGATGTCCCTGCTCATTGCAGTAGTGTTGGACTACATGATCTTTAAAGGTACCTTCCAATTCCCACCTTTCCAGGATTCTAGGACCTGGCCTGAGGATAAAACATCTCCACAAGGCTGTGAGAAGATAGCCCACATCCTCTGAAGCAGGTGCCCTCCCACTTTGGGGTATCTGCTGTTCTCTCTTCAATGGTAGCTGGTGGGCAGACCCAGAGAACCCTTCAACATCATATCTGGGGAGCAGCCCTGATGGCACTAGCCTCACTGCTCTTGACCACCTGCAGACTTTGCCCTGGCACATTTGGTCTAGAGCTCTGCAAGGCACGCACATGCCATGTGCAAGCTGTGGCAGAACTGTGGACCTACACTAGGAGTACTGCCTCTGGGCAGAGTCTTGGCTGACCGAGGCTGCAGGTCCCATGTGTGGCTGTCTCCAGGCTTTGGGCCTGAAGAGGGTGCTGGCACTCTTGGCACCGATGCCGCCTCAGCCAGTTCACCTCCTGCAGGTACCCTGTGCTAGCTCAAGTCATTATGGCTGTCTAGGAAGGAGCAGAATGGCAGGTGGGTGTGGAAGCAGCCCTGAGAGCTGGGTGACCACCTTGGGGTTGACACAACTGTCTCATATCCCTTTGCTTTTGTGATCCTGATACCAGAAAAGCTCAGATACTTTGTACCTCTCACTTGACAACATGGGGCACTGAAGAGGCTCAGGAGTGGAGCAGCTCTGCTGCCAGGGACAGCACCAGCCAGTTGGAGAAGGCGGAATGGTGAGAGGCAGCAGCAGGTGACTGCGCCTCACCTGCCTGAGTGAGATGAACAATGCAGCCTGCATCAATACCTACTGCCACTGCTTCTGCTTCATCTCTCTCTGGCAGTGGTCTGTCATGGCAGCTGCCTGTCATGGCAGCTGCCTGCCCTCTCTGCAAGCAACCTTTCCACCATGTCCTGCACAAGATGAGGGTGGACGATGACTACCAAGAGCATGTAGTTGCCATGTCTGCCTGCTGGGAGAAGTGTGGCCAGGGAACAGGTGCATAGCAGTTATCCCCTTCTTTCCCCATCCTAATCCCCCACCATGGGCTTCTCTGAGACAGCCCATGAGGAGATCCACATGTGTCTATAAATCCCTGAGCAGCATCCTTTCACAACACTGGGACACCGTAAAATTCTCTTGCTCCACATTCTGCAAGGACTCCCCTAGGCCTGGAAGCATTGGCCCTCTGCAAGGCACCCGGCAGCCTTTCTGCAGCTGAGCACTCTCACCTTTGCAAAGAAGGCCCTGGTGGTCCTGAAAGACATCCACCCACTTGAACATAGGCCAAAACATGCCCTCACTGTAAAGGGACTGAAGTACCTGCCACAGAAGGACAGGCTGGTAGATCTGGGACTGCTCAGTCTTGAGAGAAGGCTTAGGGAAGATGTTGTCAAAGTGTACAGAGACAAAAAGAGGCACACAATACAAACGCGGAAAGGCTGTGGAGCCAGGCTCTTTTCAGAAAACATTTCATTACTGTGAGGCTGACTGCACAGGTACAGGTGACCCAAAGAGTCTGTGAAGGCTATTTCACTGAAAGGAACATCAGCCATCTAACCACAAAAGAAACCTTAGTTCTTACCGTGATGGCACTACATCGAGCTCTCTGAGACACTTTAGCAGTGGGAGAAGTAGTCTCACATAAAAGAAAAAACTCCTCCCAAATGTTCTGGCAGGACGTGCCTGGTGCACAGATAGTGCTAAATATTTATAGACTAACTTACAGGCTTTGAAAGAGACTACCTGAGCCATTCCTGCAGGACAATGATTTGCTCCCAATAACCGAGATCTTTTCTTGACAAAGGCATCTGGAAAGGTCATGGTGCTCAATAAAATCCTTCATTTCATTTTATGTTTAATCTTACAGCAGATTCTAAATACCTGTAACTTTTAATGTAATAACATAAAGAATATTTTAATTTATTTGCATTACTTGCTGTACAAGAGATTTGTTCCATTACTACTTTTAGACCCCCATCCTTTTGCATAGTCAAACATCCAGACAAAGGGAGCATTGAGATTAATCTGGAAGTCAGAAATACTAACGTCTCTGCAATATACAAACATTCAATAAAGGAAGAACACAAGTAAAAACCAAACAAAGGCAGGCAGTACTCACACTCCACCATAGGTAAATATCCAAGCACATACTTCAGCGTTCTTCTCAATAAAGCAGCGTGTATCCTTACTGTAGAAATGCACACAGAGATCTGCAGGGCTTTTATCTTTTTGTCAACAAATAGCCAGTCTGCTACATCTACTGGTACAAGCCTTGATGAAAATAGCCTCTAATCTACAAACTGTTTGGGGGTAAACTTGGATTCCTTTTCTTTCCTGTTTGCCCCAGTTTTTGCTGGCCTCAGCCAAGCCCCTCTGTTATTTGTTGTAAATCACCTTGCTTATTTTGTAGACACAATTCTGTTCTCAGGACAGTATGTTTGTAATAACTGAGTGAGCCCTAAGGCGCTTCTGTTTTTTAAAGTATAGTCTGAAAAAAATTCTCAAACTTTCCTGTTTCCACCGCCTGAGAGATTTATGTGTTCTTTATGTGAAAGATGCACAGGGTTTTTAAGAGAATGTAACACGGAAAAGGTATTTTTCCACCAAAAAGCTTGTCTATCCTAAGCAAACAGCCTATTAGAGACACTTTCATGTATTTCTTGGCTTAAATGGCAAAAAAAAAAATATTAGTTAAAAAAAATAGCAAAAGAAATTTTATAACGTTTTCAGAAACATTACAAGAGCTAACAGGACATGGTCCTGGTCAACTTCGTAGAATCACAGAATCATAGAATCAACCAGGTTGGAAGAGACCTCCAAGATCATCCAGTCAAACCTAGCACCCAGCCCTGTCCAATCAACTAGACCATGGCACTAAGTGCCTCATCCAGTCTTTTCTTGAACACCTCCAGGGACGGTGACTCCACCACCTCCCTGGGCAGCCCATTCCAATGCCAATCACTCTCTCTGGGAAGAACTTCCTCCTAACATCCAGCCTATACTTCCCCCCGGCACAAC
>WAAF01007325.1:0-17970 GCA_013400475.1 Tricholaema leucomelas
TTCCAACCTAGTTGATTCTATGATTCTATTGCATAGTCATCAGCTGACTGATCAGGATGATTAAGTACTACAGGTACAACTGCCCCACACTGAAAGATCTCCATGATAGTTTGAGACTACTCTCTGCAGTGTCTCCCTCGCTGCTACTTTCCTTGCCATTTCTACTGCCAGGTCACCATTCACTCCATCAACTCAGTTTCCTGCCATCCAGCCTCTAGCACATTCTCCCAAATGTCAGATGTAGTCCCCATCCCAGATGTGACCCTCCCTTCTTATCTCACCATCCAGGAACGTTGCCTTTATCCCCTTTTCCCTTTACTTTCCCTTGTGTTTTTAATCCTGGCCCACTCAGATCCCTCCCTCTCTGTGCCCCATATCTTTTCCTAAATACCCCTGTAAGTTGTGTACATCCCTGGAAATCCCTGAGAGCATCTTATATCAAGTTTTATGCAATCCCAAAACTTTCCTTTTCCTACAATCCATAATAAACCCATTCCACTGTGTGTGCATGGCTTTCTGGAAGGAGATGTCTTCTCCTGGACACCAGTGGGTATGTTTCATCATGTCACGGGAAAGGTACTGCCCAATCCCCTTCACAGGTATGATGACACTGCCACTAAAATCCTCCACTGGCATGGAAGTCAACCATTCAGCATGTATAAGGGAACCCTCTATTTTATATCAGATTTGACTAGAAAACATCATCCTGGCCAGGATCCAGACTCCTTCTGCCTACTTAAAGGGCCAACCGAGATGCAACCGTGTCATATTTTGATCCCTCAGTCATAATGTGGTGAAGGAGAAGCTGCTTCTATTTTCAAAAGTCCCTATTGCTGCAAACCAAGGATGGTTGTAGCAGCTGCAACCCAAGTGGCAGCAGCAACCATCTGCAAGAAAAGGGCAGGGAAGAAGCCAATAAGAATTCACAGAAATGGGGGCTAGATCCTGCTGCTGCCAAAACATCTGGGTTTCCCCAGGAAGCTGGCTCTCCACCCGGCACAGTGGAGCATGATCACATAAATATCAGCAATGATTGAACTGCAAGGGGCATGACATTTACCACCAGGATGTAACCTTTCAATACATCTCCTTCAAGTGATTAGTGCTGAGCACACTCCGTGCCATTTAGCCATCACTGCTGAATGATGATCAGATTAAGTCATGACAGAACTAACAAAAAAAAGTAGTTAAAACACAGTATGTGGAGCACATCAGACAGTACTTCCTAGCCTAACCACAAGTGAAGGGCAGCAATGGAAGCAAAGAGAGCATCAAGATTTGAGTTTACTTAAGGGGAGCAGACCAGGCAACCAAAAATCAGCAATATTTGCTACAGCAAACCCTGCAAATTAACTAAGGGAAAAATCTCCTGGCAAGGCCCTCTGGCTGTAAGTCCCACCACGTCTGGGGAAGTTGAGCGGATGGTGTGTTAAGGAGACAAGGGCAGACAGCAGGCAAGTGTCAACAGCAGCACAAATTGGGACCCATCAGGAAAAAAAAAAACTCCCCAAGAACTGGTTTCCTACAGGAAACTAGATCTCTGTCAACAGTCCCCTTTGCACTGAGAGCTCACAATGCTGCTCAGGAGATCTGTTTTCAGAAACTTCACCAAAAAAAAAAGCGGGTCTGCTATTGGAAAGGAAGAATAACGTAGCTTGGTTCTTGCTAAGGGAGACATCTATCTGCTGAGACGATGAGAAAACAAACCCTTCCCAGGCCATAAACCCTGCACCACTTGCATTTTCCACTGCTGTGCTCTGAACCTGTGAAACTTGGCAGACACCAGACACCTCCTCTGCAAACCCCTATTCAGCTCTGCAAAGCTGAAGCAAACAGTGAGTTCCACACATCACTTGGGGTGTAAGACCCTGGGATGATCTCAGTAAGGTCATGTGCCATTGCTTGTGTGGTTTCCATAAACAATTACTGGGGGCCCCAGCAGCAGAAGGGGATTTCAGAGAGAAAAACCCAGCAATAGACCTTCAGCTTGAATAATCTTCATCAGGCTACCACTGCCACCACCCAAAGACCTCCTCTTAGGTTAAGGGGCCACTACTAGCTCTTCCTTTGCACACTTCACACCAGTTTGATGATCAGGGAGGTTCATGGACACAAATGTCTCTGGCCCCCCAGAAAATACACAATCTTTGCCAAGTGTACCCTGCAGCAATGTGTCCAGAAGACTCACATCCTTCATCACACTCTACATCCTGAGGTGCCAGCACCCAACATGCATGAAATACAGCATACCATTACCTAAATCCTCTCTCTTTCACACACACACACATAGCAGACCCCATAAAAGTCTCTTCAGGGCATGTTTGGTAGTGGGCTATAAAGGGTTAAATATTATGTCCTCAAAAATAACATTTTTAATCCAAACAAGAAGGCATAGTGGAGGGACAATGTGCCATCCCCCAAGCTGTGTGCTCCTATATTTGGGTGAATCTCACCCAAATTCTTACATAAACCAACCCAAGTCCCCAGGTGCACCTAGAAATTGAAAATACAACCTAAACAAATGAAATTAAAAACTACCTCCTGCAATCCAGTGGTCTCTGGGTCAGTTGCTGTAGGTCCTTGAGAATTTTTGGGGAAGACACCTCCACATCAGCAAATAATCGACCATTTCAAAACGGCTGTGCCCCATCTTCTGCCTGCAAATGCTCCGGCTGGTGGCTTTTTTTTCCTACAGCAGTTTGACTCAGAGGTCTGGCCAGACTTGCAGCTCTCAAATTCGTTTAATAAATCATCTCCTCACCACGCCCAGAAGCAAAAGGCAAATCTGTGTCTCCCAGGCACCTGCTGATTGGACTAACGTGCCTCTTGCTAATTACCCTGCGAGGAAGAGTATGGCTCGAGTGATGTGTTTATGAAGATAAATATTTTAACTTCACAGTTGGTGCTGTAAACTCGTTCCAGCTGGAGAATCTCTTAAGTTGATTCCAAGAGAAAATGCCTTGATAATTAATTTTTTTTAAAATGCTATGAAATATTAATTTTGGTGAAATATGTAGTGTGTCTTTCAGGTGCAATTAGTAGATGCTGGTGGAGGAAAAAAAGCTCACTGGTGAAGCCCAGGGAAGGGATGAGAGTGTTTTCTCTCCTCGGCAGAGGAAATGCAGCACTCTGCCCTATCTAATCTCACTATAGCAACAGGAAGACCTTGGCAACCCTGATCCTTACAGCTATCAAGATGGGAGCAGGAAGAGTCAGGAGTGCAATGCCAAGGGATGTTTGGCCAAGAAGCTGACCTGGTTCCTACTGACAAAATAAAGTGCTAGCTTGCCCATGGATGATACACTGTCTGCCAAGATCTTGGATGGGTGGTAGTCTAAGATTGGCTCCCCCAAAGCTTTCTTTTGATGCTTTCTTAGGGGCAGAGATATGACAAGGACAGGATGTGCATCGCCCCACTAAACCCTAGAGAAGGACATCTAGGTCCTGCTGCTTGGACCTGTTTGAGAGGGTCCAGAGGAGGCTCATGAAAATTATCAGACAGATGGAACACTCCACTGATGAGGAAAGCCTGAAAGAGTTGGGGCTGTTTGGTCTGGAGAAGGACCCAGGGAGTCTTTATTGCAACATTTCAGTATTCAAAAGGGGATATAAAATGAGAACAAATATTTCAGTAGGGTCTGTTGTAACAGGACAAGATGTAATAGTTTTAAACTGAAGAAAGAGATTTGGACTAGATAGAAGGAAGAAATCTTTCACAGTGAGGGTGGTGAAACATAGGCACAAGTTGGCCAGAGAGGTGGTTGGTGCCTTGTCCCTGGAAACATTGTAGATGAGGTTGGATGGGTCGCTGAGCAACCTGATCTAATTGAAGATGTCCCTGCTTACTGCAGTGGGCTTGGACTACCGACCCTTGAAAGTCCTTTCCAACCCAAAACATTGATTGCATGATTCCTCATGGTCCCCAGAAGATGCTGCTCTTGGGACTGGAGGCCCAGCCTGAAGTCAGCTGCTTTCTCTGAGCCCCCATCATGATCTCAGCCTGATCTCCAGCCATGAGGATGTGCCCAGACAGAACAGGGACAAGGAAGCTCCCCTGCAACTGCCACCCAGCCTGGAGCTGCCAGGAATCTGCATCATTACCATCTCAGTGCCTCCAGAGATCTCTTGCTCATCCTCATCTCTCACCAGGATGATTCACTCACAAATGCAAAGGCACAGAGCACTCAGATCATCTTGTTGCAAAATATTGCATCTTGGTGACTGCCTGGCCTCGAGCTACTTTTGTCCTGGGCGCCTAGACAGTGGGGACAGCCCCAGGACTGCCACCAGCTCCTGGCCATAACATCATCTCACCTGGACAGAGCAGTATTTACTATATACCTCTCCCATCAAAGAGGGACAGTTCACTAAGACCTCCATAACAGCCCTGCACCACCCTCTTAAAAGGGATTTAGCTTCTAAGAGCTCCAAAACCATAACTTACAGCTCTTAGATCAGACCTGAAATCTCCCACCTGTTCTTTTTCACCAGAACAGTCCACTAATTCAGCAGCCATTAGTCAAGGGCTCTGCAAGGGTAAATTACTGCAACTACTATTCTGTTAAGTAGTAGAATATTAGTCCATACAAAACTGCCAAGGTAGCATGAATCAGGTTTTCTTTGGTGGCAGTAGATGGGTTAATCTCTAGCACCACTCTTCTTGGCACCTTGAAGCCCCAAGACCACGCTCTTCCAACTGCTCACTCCACTATCACAGTTTGGACCCAAACTCAGCTGTTTCCTTTTGTTCCAGCATCTCAAATAATACACAGAACTTGATCAATTAGCCTGTGAAATAGAGTCCCACAGCTCAACCCTAGCAGGGGTGCAAAGCAGTCAGAACAGGTGTTGCTGTTTCAGCTTGCTACACCCCATCAAGACTTTTCTCTCCGGCTGACTCCCAACCACACTCCTTGCAATCCCATCTTTAATTCCTCCAGGATTATACCACCATTACAATATAAGGCAGGTAGCTGGACCTGTTGTAGATGGAATTAGTTGCTACTGGCCATTTTTTTTTTTCTGCAAAGAATGTAGGAAGCCTCCATCACTTCACTTAGCTCTGCGGAGATGATGTTGTCCAACCAATACCTTTGTCTGACAGCCTGATGCTGGGCACCAACACAGTCTACTGAAAACACAGCTTTGTGCTCAAAACATTGCTTGCTCTTGTTCCTGCAGTCCTTGGAGACAAAAACACTTAAGCAGCTGCAGTGAAAGCTGCCAGCATGTTTTTGAAGGCCTGGTAGCTTTGGACCACGGAAAACATATGAGTAGACAGTATTTAAATACTATTATGAATGGAGGAACAGCAGGAAAAATATTAGAGGTCAAATAAGGTCAAATGCAAGGTTCCACACCTGGTCAGGAAAAGCCCCCTCGGTCAGCGAAGGTATCCATGTAAGCTGAGGAATAATGCAATTGTGAGAAGCCCTGTGGAGCAAGACTTGGGGGTACTAGCTCACTGGGTGTAAGCTAGCAGTGTGCACTTGCTGCCCAGAAGGCAAATTGTATCCTGGGCTGCTGCCAAAGCACTGTGACCAGCAGGTCAATAAAGGTAATTCTGTCCATCTACTCTGCTCTGTTTAGACCCCACCTGTAGTGCTATGTCCAGCTTTGGGGTCCTTAAGTGCAGGAAAGACATGGGCCTGTTGCAGCAGGTCAAGAGTAGGCTACAAAATTGGTCAGAGGGTTGGAACATTTCTGCTATGAGCAGAAGCTGAGAGATTTGTAGCTGTTCAATATAGAAAATGCTCCAGGGAGACCTTACTGTAGCCTTTCAGTACCTACAGAGGGCCCTTAAGAAAGATGTGGACAGTATTTTTTTAGCAGGGCCTGTTCCCACAGGACTATGGGTGATGTTTTCAACCAGAAAGAGGAGACATTCAGACTAGGTAATGAAGAAATGTTTTACAGTGAGAGTGGTGAAGCACTGGTGCAGGTTGCCTAGAGAGGTGGTAGATGACTCATCACTGAAAACATTCCAGGTCAGGCTGGACAGGGCTTTGAGCAGCCAGATGTAGCAGAGGATATCCCTTCTCACTCTGGGGTGGTTGGACAATATGATCTTAAAGGTTCCTTCCAAACCAAAGCGTTCTATGATTATAGATCGGATAAATCAACACAATTTCACTCAAAGAGGGACACTTGTCCCTGCCTATGACAGGGGGTTGGAACTGGATGATTTCTGAGGTCTCTTCCAACCTAAACCATTCTAGGATTCTATGATGTAGAAGACTGAAGTATATGATCCCCATTCCTCAGCCAGATCTTCAGATGGGGTATATTGGCAAGGCTCCATGGAGCTCTGCTAACAGTGACTTATCTGCATGGATTCAAGTCTCTAAGACTCTGCTGAGTATTTGTCAACAGTTTTTCTTGCTTTTATTTTTTATTTTTGACTGGGCTGGAAAGTACCTCAATCAAAATGGACTGTGGCCCTTTAGAGCACATTAAAACCGAGAGCTAGGGAAGACAAAGGTCAAAATTTCAGTAACAGGTTAGATCTTCATGTGGTCAAAACCAGCACTATACCACTCTCTCCTTCAGAGCTGCCTGTAAGGTGCCAGCCCCCATGCTGTCTGTCCCAGCAGAGGGGGTCTGCCAGTTAGGACAATGGCAGTGGTGACTAAATCAAAACACAGTGAGACAGTGTGTCACCCTAAGAGCCCATTTCAGCCTCAGATACCTGCCAGCATCAGATACCAGGAGGCTCTTTATCTTGTCACCAGTGACTAAGACTGTCCATGGTATGACGGTACCACAAAAAATACAGGTGACGGAAAATGGCCCTTTTCCAAGGAAGATGGAGCTTTTATTATGTTCTATTTATCTCCTATACCACTAAAGAGGAAGTCATGAAGCATGAGATCTTTTTAGGTTCTCTGAATCCACTTAGATTTTATCTCTGAAGCTGGAGATTTCCAAGAATGAAATAGCTGCAAGACACAACGTGGGTGAAATGAAATCAAACAGAGAGTCTCCAACATGAAAGGCAATCTAAAAGGATGACAGCACTAGTTATATAGAGGGAGAAATAAGGAGGAAAGAAAATTAAAGGCAATTAATGGGAATTAATTAGAAGGTATGATGGAACTATGAAAGAGGAAAAACAGCTATGCAGAGTTCACTAAATACCCCAAACTTTTAATTGTCACACTTGGAACTGCAAGCCCTGGAGGTTCAAAACCCCTCTGGCAGTTAAAAAAAAAATTCCCATGGCTTAAACAAATTACTTCTTTGCCTCCAAGTCTGCATGGCGAACAAGTTTCTAAGCTTCTCCTCCAAACCATGAAGGCAGAAGTGCATCTTGCTCTCTCCTTCACTCCATCAGTCAATACTGCTGTCACTGAGCTGAATTATTTGCATCTACTTAAGATTTCTGGCAGGGTTTTCAGAGGGCCTCAGAGGTGGTGGGGCCAACATCTGCACCTGAAGTCATCAGGATGACACCAGACACTAGGTTAGTCCTGGGAAAGGCGTCTATCAGCTGGATAGACTTTTTTGTCAAAATGCACTGCCTGCAGTTCCCACAAAAATCTAACCATTCTTTTCATAGGACTATGGAATAATTTAAGTTGGAAGGGACCTTAAAGACCACCTAGTTCCAAGCCCCTTGCCATCAGCAAGGATACCTTCCACCAGATCAAGCTGCTCAAAGTCTGGTCCAACTTGGCCCTTGGCATCCACAATTTCTATGGGCAACCTACTCCAGTATTTCAATTTCTTATTAATATTTAATGTAAATATCCCCATTTTTGGTTTAAAATCTCCTCATCCTCTCCAGTTCTGAACTTGAATGAGGATCTAAGCCAAAATGCTGCCGTAAAAAGGGCTGTAGAGTGAAGGAGTATCTCTTCTGGTCTTCCTTTGCCAACTGCCTTGGCTTTAACTACAAGAAGTGCCCTATGGAGATCAAAACACCCTTTATTAAGGGAATCATGTTGATGGTTGGGAGGAACAAGACGTCATTAAAAAAGTAGGCAGACGCTGTTTGTCTTGGCCTCCTGCATATGTACTAGTTGCCTGGGATGCAAGTTCCAACCCCAAGCCAAAGGCAAGGATGCATGGAATGGAGACAAGGCCACCTTCCCAAAAGAGTTTGTTTCAGAACAACAAAACACCCAGTAATTCCCCAGTGTCTCCATGCAGGAAGGAGAAGGTGGAGGAACAAAACCAGAGCTTCTGTATGGTGTTTGGAAAGCAATGGCCAAATCATTCAAGCCTGGGGTCCATGGAGCACTCCACAAAATATGAGGAGATGGGCAAAGCCTAAAGCTCCTTACGGTCTTTCTATGTTCTTCATCCATACACACCATGCCTTCCTCTATCAGCTACAAGGCAGGTTGCATATAGATACAGAAACTGTGTAAAAGGCTCCATCCCCGTGCCACCAGCAGCTCTGCTGCTTCCTCTGCCCTGGCCATTGCTCAATGCTGCTGCTTTCAGAGAGCCACAAAGCCTTGATTGTGTTTAATTAAGTGACCGCATGCTGATTTACACAACAACAACACTGTTTCCAAACACATGGGCTTCAAGCAGCTCACCCCAGTGACAGAACCACACTGTTTCTATGAAAGAGAGAACTTCATTATATCAGTTACCTATTCCAATTCAGAGTCAAACAGATATTTTTCCTTGTTTGTTTTTTCACAGGTGCAGATAATGCCAGCATTAGAAAGCACTCAGTTTTGACCCAAGCCTGGGGAGCAAATATTTTTTGTTTGTTTGAACAATAGGCTGTTTCACGCTTTAAGTTCAATTATAACTGCTTTGCTTTATACATCACTTGCTCAGGAAGTTGCAAGGCTTCCAGATCTCCCTCATTTATTTGGTACCAAGACAAACCAAGATTTCAAAGTCATAGTCCCAGCTTCCATTAGGAAAATTAATCATCCCTGAGATCCATCCATGGGAAGGTCTGAATCACAGGGCTGGATCCTGTTGTCAGTTACTCAGCATTAACAGAACTGCATGAAGTAGAGGAAAACCAAAGTCGGACTGGACTAGTGAGCATCAGACCTCCTGCCATGGGACCAGACAGAAGCAAGGCAGTCAAAAATCAGCTTTTTGGAACACTTCAGAAGAATATTGATGCCATAGTAGCAAAACAGAGTCCTGATCCAGCTGTGGATCTGCCAGACACTGGGGCAAGTCAGTAACTGCTTAACAGCAGCACATTGTGATTGGAATAGTCATAGGGGAAATTACTGCTGGATATTAGCAATAGTTTCTTTACTGAAAGGTTTATCAAGCACTGAAACAGACTGCCCAGGGAAGTGGCAGAATCACCAGCCCTGGAGGTGTTTAAAAGACAGGTAGACATGGTACTGAGGGAGTTTAGTGCTGGAGTTGGCAGTGCTGGATTAATAGTTGGACTTGATGTTCTTCAAGGTCTTTTCCAATCTAAATAATTCTATGATTCTCCCCCTTTACTCTGCTCTCGTCAGACCCCACCTGGAGTACTGTGTGCAGTTCTGGAGTCCCCAACACAAGAAGGACATGGAACTGCTGGAGCAAGTCCAGAGGAGAGCCACAAAGATGATCAGAGGGCTGCAGCACCTCTGCTATGAGGACAGGCTGAGAGAGTTGGAGCTCTTCAGCCTGGAGAAGAGAAGGCTTCGAGGAGACCTTAGAGTGGCTTTCCAGTATCTGAAGGGAGCCTACAGGAANTGATTCTGTGATTCTATGATCTACCAGTGGTTAATGCCTAAATGGTGAAATGGAAAGGCTTCAGTTGCTGGTTCCCAGGGATGCTCACAGAGACCCACCACTGCTCCAAGGTGTGCCACAGCACATATTGCAGCTAACGTCTGTAAATAGAGGGACTCTCCAATTGCTTGGTGCTAAATGAACTTGGACAACGAAGTGGTGAGGGAACAGACTATCCTGTCGCAAACTTAGAATGCTACCAGGATGAAAGGCTCACCAACATGCCCTTGAAAATAGCATGCACCTCGTTTTCCCCCCAGCTTGCTCTTCATCCAGAGGGGCAAAATAATTTAGCTTTGGGCTTTTAATTAATAGCAAGGAGCATCTGACATATGGAATCAGCATCATGCTATCCTTCCCAAGCACCACACTGAGATCACAGGCAGCATCTACTTAACAGAAATATGGTTAAGCTGCCAGATCACAGGCCAGTTCAAAACAAACCCTGAAGAGTCACCAGGTAGTTCTTACATACTCCTACACACACAGATACAGAAGGGGCAAAAGAAATTGCCTGGCAGTAGAGGAACTCAAATTGCTTTAAGCAAAGGGTTGCACTCCTGGTGGAGTTGATACTAAGAAATACTGGTCTGCAAGCCTCCTGCAGCTTCCTGACTGCCTCCACTGACTGCAACTTGCAGAGAAATATGACCAAGAGTGGATTTTCTGCAGGTGCAGTATCTGGTGGTGGATATTCACAGAATCATATAAGGGTAGGGGTTAGAACTCTGGAGATCATCTAATCCAACATCTCTCCTACAGCAAGTTCCCTTACAGCGGGATGCACAAGATCACATTCATTCTACATCCATAAGTCCATGGGTCCTGATGGCATGCACCTGCAAGTGCTGAATGAGTTGGTGGAGGTCATTGCCAGACCACTCTCCATCATTTGGTAAGTCATGGTGGACAGAAGAGGTGCCTGGGGATTGGAGGAGGGCAAACATCACTCCAATCTTCAAAAAGGGTAAGAGGGAGGACTCAGGTAACTACAGAGCAGGCAGCCTCACCTCCACCCCCAGAAAGGTAGTGGAAGGGCTTATCCTCAGCGCTGTGCTTAGCCATATCAAGGACAAGAAGGTCACTGGGAGCAGCCAGCATGGTTTTACGAAGGGGAAGTCATGTCTGACCAGCCTTATAACCTTCTATGAGGATGTAACCAGGTGGATAGATGATGGAAGAGCAGTGGATGTGTTTTACCTTGATTTCAGTAAAGCATTTGTCACTGTCTCCCACAGCATCCTCATAGCTAAACTGAGGAGTTTAAACTAACTAACTTTAAACTAAACTGGGTGATGGAGTAGTGAGGTAGATTTGGGAACTGGTTAAAGGAAAGAAGTCAGAGAGTTGTGGTCAATGGGACAGAGACTACCTGGAGGTCTGTAACTAGTGGAGTTCCTCAGGGGTTGGTACGGGGACTAGTATTGTTCCATGTATTCATCGATGACCTGGATCAGGGCATGGAGTGCACTCTCAGCAAGTTTGCTGATGACATCAAGCTGGGTGGAGTGGCTGCCACACCTGAGAGATCTGCTGCCAATCAGAGACACTTAGACAGGCTGGAGAGTCGAGCAGGGAGAAATTTAATGAAGTTCAACAGGGGCAAGGGTAGAGTTGTGCACCTGGGAAAGAACAATCCCAGGGATCAGCATAGGTTGGGGACTGACCTGCTGGAGAGCAGTGAAGGGGAGAAGTCCTGTGAGTCCTGTTGGAAGGAAGGAAGGAAGGATGGCCATGAGCCAGCAGTGTGCTCTTGTGGCCAGGAAGACCAATGCCATTCTGGGTTGCATCAGAAGGGGTGTGGTCAGTAGGTCGAGGGAGGTTCTCCTGCCCCTCTACTCTGCCCTGGTGAGGCCTCACCTGGAGTATTGTGTCCAGTTCTGGGCCCCCCCAGTTCAAGAAGGACAAGGAGCTGCTTGAGAGAGTCCAGTGTAGAGCTACAAAAATGATTAAGGAGGTAGAACATCTTCATTATGAGGAGAGATTGAGTGAGCTGGGGCTTTTTACCTTGGAGAGGAGATGACTAAGGGATGACCTCATTCATGTTTATAAATATATAAGGAGACATTCAAGAACTGTCTGGATGCATTCCAGTGAGATCTGCTCTAGGTGATCCTGCTCTGGCAGGGGGGCTGGACCAGATGATCTTTCAAGGTCCCTTCCAAACCCTGACATTCTATGATTCTATGATCACATCTGGGATGGGGAGAGGGTATGGTTGGTCTCCTGCAAAGGAGATTCCACAACCTCTCTGGGCAGCTGTTCCATTGCTCTGTCACCCTCGAAGGAAAGAAGATTCCCCCTATGCTCAGACAGAACTTCTTTTGTTCTAGTTAGTGCCCACTGCTCCTTGTTTTGTCACTGAGCTCCACTGTAAAGAGTCTCATCCCATCCTCTTGACACCCACCCTTTAGACGTTGATAAGCATTGATAAGATCCCCTCATAGTCTTCTCTTCCAGGCTAAAAGAGACCAAGGCTTCTCAATATTTCCTTATCAGAGACATGCACCTGTCCCCTCACCATCTTTGTAGCCCTGTACTGTATCCTCTCCAGTAGTTTCCTGTCTTTTGTGAACTGGGGAACCCAGAACTGGACTCCAGACATGGCCTCACTAGTACAGAGAGAGGATAGGAGAACCTCCACTGACCTGCTGGCCACATTCTTGTTAATGCACCATTTTGGCCACAAGGGTACATTGACAGCTCCTGGTGAATTCATTGTCCACCAGGACTCATAGGTCCTTTCTTGCAGAGCTGCTTTCCATCAGGTGAACACCCAACCTGTACTGGTGCATGGGATTACTCCTCTCTAGGTGCAGAACCCTACACTTGACCTTTTTGAAGTTCATGAGGGTCCTCTCTACCCAACTCTCCAGCCTGTTCAGGTCTCATTCAATGGCAGCACAGCCTTCTGGTGTACCAGCCACTGAGCAGTTTCTATGCGCATCTCAAAGGCAAAGACCTTTTAGCAATGGTCAAGCTGAAACATGCGGAGAGAAACATGGGTGGCAAGGTTCTGCTGTAGGTTAGTGCAACACCTGGTTGTGAACCACGTGTCAGAAGAGACGGTGGTCTTCAACCAGCTGCAAGCTACTGAAAAATGGCTTCAGGGGACATAATGCTTGCTTTGGGTTGGGTTTTCTGCCTGTCAGAACTGGATGCTTTGTGAATTAGCCTGTTTCTTACTGGCACTTAGGGCAGGAACCCAACTCAGCTGAATTTGCAGCAAACATTGCAGAATTCAGAAGATGCAGGGAGACTCTGGCTTTTGACTTGAGGAACCAGCAATAGAGTAACATTATCCTTTCTTTGGAAAAGCAGCAGAATTCAGCTAACAAATTAAAAGGCAGCAGCCAATAAGTGATTAGCATACACTTACCACTGCATGAGGCCATCACTGACAATGTAACTATAAACCCTTCTTTTACAGCAGTCTCTACAGAATTATTCTTCCTCCAGGCTCCACTGAGTTTGCAGTGCCCTGTATTTGTTTCCCAGCTGAGACAATTGCAAGTTAAGCGTTCGCTGGTGTTGTCACTGCTAAAGGGATTGTGCAGCTAAATAATTCAGCAACCAATTACTGTTTAACAATATCACTCCCCATCATTTGAGTGGTGATCTGTCATCCAGGCCTACAGACTACAGCAAGAAAAGGCCTACAAGAAACCTTTGGCTGATGTGAAGACATCAAATTGTGTGCTGTAATATACAACTTTTTGACTGAAGGACAAGGTGTACTGCATATTTTACTGCATGCTAAACAAGGGCTATAAAGAATTGCTGCCTGTCTCCAGGTCACTTTTTTGAATGCCAACTAAGCAAACTGGTGAGGGGGAAAGGGCCTGCCCAGGAGTTGGTTCCTTAAAGAAATAAGCTGCTGATCAGCTCAAGAAACATGGAATCATAGAATGGATTGAGTTGGAAGGGACTTTTAAAGGCCATCCAGTCCAACTAACCTACAGTAAGCGGAGACACCTTCTAGATCAGATTGTTTGAAGCTCCATCCAACCTGAGCTGAAATGATTCTAGGGATGGGGACTTACCACCTCATTGGGCAACCTGTGCCTGTGTTTCACCACTGTCACTGTAATCAGTGTTTCTCTCCAACATCTCGCCTAAATCTCCCTTTTTCTATTTTAAAATCATCACCCCTTGTCCTACCACAACAGGCCCTGGTAAAATGCCTGTCCTTGTCTTTTTTATAGGCCCTTTTAAATAACCAAAGATCTCAAAAAGGTCTTCCCAGGACCTCTTCTTCTCCTGCTGAACAACCTCAACTCCCACAGCCTGTCCTCATAGCAGAAATGTTTTACCTCTCTGATCATTTCTGTGGCCTCCTCTGGACCCACTTCAACAGGTCTCTGTCCTTGTTCTGAGGACTCCAGATCTGGATGCAGCACTGCAGGTGAGATCTCTCCAGGGCAGAGTAGAGGGACAGAATCACCTTCCTCAATCTGCTGGTCATGCTTCTTTTGATGCAGCCCAGGATACAATTGGCCTTCTGGGCTGTGAGTGCACATTGTCAGCTCATGTCCAGATTTTCATCTACCAGTATCTCCAAGTCCTTCTGTGCAGGGATGCTGTTAATTACATTATCTTCTGGCCTGTATTGTCTTGACTCAATTGCACTCAGTTTTGTTGAACCTCACGAGCTTCACAGTGGCCCTCTTCTCAAACGTATTCAAGTCCCTCAGGGGAACACAGAAACAGAAGGACAGTCTAATGTTGATTCTGTGTCCAGTATATCCATCTGGATTTCTTCCTTATCCCAAAATTTATGAGACACCACTGTATTTGATGCTTTCAAGCATCAGCATCAGGGCCATTGCACCAAGCCAGCTATCCAATGAGGACAACCAGTGCTCTCCAATCCAGATTCATTCAGCTGAGAATGTAGTTCTCCCAGTCTGCCTCTGTGCTCAGATTGGGACCTAAAAATGCATCTGCTCTCATTTTTAAAGACTCATCAATACATGGCATGCATGACTAGCTGCCCTCTTGGCTATGAGACAGGAGCATATTTAAGGGCTGAACCTGATCTTAATACAGGGGCATCACCAGAGCTCACCCAGGCCATCTCCATTACCATAGCTCAGCAGAGAAACAACTCTGGCCCTTAAAGGTATCTCTCCTGCCTACTCAGTTGCTCAGCTGTGTAGCTTTAAAGCTTTTCTTCTGCACAGCTATAAAGGGGTGTGAGAAAACTTGGAAAGGAAACCCTGGGTGGTACAGACAACTGGAACAAGGAGCAATCTGTGCCCGGGGCAGGGGAGGGGGTGGCACAGCCCACAGGGTGCCACTCTGAATGGCTGCCGGGGAGGAAATGACACACCACACTATCCTGCTTTTGTTCAGGGGCAAGACCAAAACGCTCCAGAAAATAGAAAAAACAACCCAAAAAAGGATTATTCTGGCTTGTGCTGCTCCCTGCTCTCCCCTCCATGCAGGCTACGGGCGACTGCCTCTGCGTCTTCACTTCAGCAGGCCACAGGGCACTGTGGCCTGAGCAGCATCTGGTTTGGTTTAACACCAGGCTTCTACTTTCATGCTCCCCAGGTTTCTCCCTGCTTGTGGCTTTTTAATGAGGAATCATAGTCATGAAGCCACAGTCCAGAGAAGGCCACAAAAATGATCAGAGGGCTGGAACACCTCTGCATTAAGGACAGACTGAGAGAGTTGGGGTTGTTCAGCCTGGAGAAGAAAAGACTCTCAATAGACCTTATGGAGGCCTTTCAATATTTAAATGGGGCCTGTAAGAAGGATGGGAACAGGCATCTTATCAATACCTGTAGTGACAGGACAATGGGTGATGGTCTTAAACTAAAAAGAGGGGAGATTTAGGCTAGATACAAGGAAAAAATTGCTTACAATAAAGGTGGTGAAACACTTGGCATAGGCTAACCAGAGAGGTAGTAGTTGTCCCATCCCTGGCAACTTTCCAGGTCAGGCTGGATGGGACTCTGAGCAACCTTATCTAGTGGAAAATGTCCCTGATTGTTAAAGGGAGGATGAACTAGATGACTTCAAAGATACTTTCCAATTGAAATCATTATATAGTTCGATGAGGCCACTTGGTGCTGGTTTTGGCTGACTGGAAAAGCCGGAGCACAGAACGCCCCACTCTGCTGCTCCTCCAGGAAAACTGGCAGTGAAATGTTGGGGGCACAGAGGAGCAGGCAGCTTCATCCAGCCCTGTCTGCACTGCCCTTGCACGAAGTGCCACCAAACACACTGGCTGTGGTAACCAAGCTGGTGGGTCTCCACAAACTCAAGAATGTTTGTTACTATAGGGAAGTCTCAGCTGTGATCACCAAAATAAAATAGTCTTTTAAAAACGACACCCTCTTAATTCCAAATAAAAGCTTGAAAATGTGTTTTCCTATGCCCCACTGCTGTTCATGAGGTTTTTTCTTACCTCCACTGTGCACCACATTCAAGCATTTCCTCTCCTATTGCCCTACAGAATAGAATAGAATAGAATAGAATAGAATCAATCAGGTTGGAAGAGACCTCCAAGATCATCCAGCCCAACCTATCACCCAGCCCTAGCCAGTCAACTAAACCATGGCACTAAGTGCCTCATCCAGTCTTTTCCTGAACACCCCCAGGGATGGTGACTCCACCACCTCCCTGGGCAGCCCATTCCAAGGGCAAATCACCCTCTCTGTGAAGAACTTCCTCCTAACATCCAGCCTACACTTCCCCCGGCACAACTTGAGGCTGTGTCCCCTTGTTCTGTTGCTCGTTGCCTGTGAGAAGAGACCAACCCCCACCTGGCTACAACCTCCCTTCAGGTAGTTGTAGACAGCAATGAGGTCTGCCCTCAGCCTCCTCTTCTCCAGGCTGAACAACCCCAGCTCCCTCAGTCTCTCCTCATAGGGTTTGTGTTCTAGGCCCCTTACCAGCTTTGTTGCCCTTCTCTGGACACGTTCCAGCACCTCAACATCTCTCTTGAGATTTCCATTGTAACACTGTTGAATTTGCAGATGTTGAGCTTACAGGGTATTTGACCCCTAAATTTTCTAATTCTTTCACTTGCCTATCTCACCATCTCATTTATTTTCTTCTTTACCTGCCTTACTTTTTTTCATATTCAACATTTGTTAGAGTTTCTGAATTTCCATACAATTTATCTTCAAAGAATTTAGTTCTCTTTACTAACGAAAATATGGAGCATATGAAATTCTTCACTCACTCACATTTAATGAATTAATTTCTTGCCAGCANTCTCAGGTACCATTTCAACCTCTTGCTTTGGGGCTTCCTCAGCCTCCAGCATAATCCTTTTCCCACACGCTTTTGTCCCCCTGCAACTCAGCCTAGGCTCACTCTTCAGCCACGTCCATGCCAGACCCTGCATTTGCTGTTCATGATCATCTGCCAGGCACCTGCTAAAATTTGCCCATTTACTTCTCTTTCCAAAAAGGATTTTAAAAACTATCGTATCAAAATAACAATCAGAAAGTCACCTCTGCACCCTGAGGACTTTATAAGACTAGGCAGAGAGCTGTGCGATGAAAGTGGTCTGATTTTTTTTCCATTGCATCCATTTTTGCAGAATTAATGTGCAATCTCACCACTGCTCCCACCTCCAGCAGAAAAGTGGAGGGTGGGCTGGAAGCGAGGATGTAGCTTGGGTATTGTTCTTGGTGCCCATGTCAGGTCTGATGGAATCTCAGTGAACTACTTCTCTTTTCTAAACCAAAACCAGAGGCAGAAGAGGGTCAGAAATGGTGCAAAAATCTCAAGTGATGTTACACCAGCCTGCACACCTCAGTAAGGTGTACCACTTCTTAATGAATAAGATCTCAACCAACAGAGGCTGCAGACCTTACCCATGGAGATCAAGGGTGCTCAGCCTGATTAAGGAAGATTCCCTCTTCCTTTTGCTCTCATTAAAGACTCACGTCAAGCATCTCCAGCTCCAAAGAAGGGTAAAGCCTAACTGCTGTCCCTCCAAGAAACATCAGCAGGTGGAAGTATCACAGTATCACAGTATCACCAAGGTTGGAAGAGACCTCATAGATCATCAAGTCCAACCTGTTACCACAGAGCTCAAGGCTAGACCATGGCACCAAGTGCCACATTCAATCCTGCCTTGAACAGCTCCAGAGATGGCCACTCCACCACCTCCCCGGGCAGCCCATTCCAGTAGCCAATGACTCTCTCAGTGAAGAACTTTCTCCTCACCTCAAACCTAAATTTCCCCTGGCGCAGCTTGAGGTTGTATCCTCTTGTTCTGGTGCTGGCTGCCTGAGA
>WAAF01007325.1:18124-56909 GCA_013400475.1 Tricholaema leucomelas
ACCCCAGCCTGTATCTCCGAATGGGGTTGTTGTGGCCAAAGTGCAGCACCCTGCACTTGGAGCTATTGAATGCCATCCCATTGGACTCTGCCCATCTGTCCAGGCGGTCAAGGTCCCGCTGCAGAGCCCTTCTGCCCTCCAACTCAGCCACATCTGCCCCCAGCTTGGTGTCATCTGCAAACTTGCTGATGACTGACTCAATGCCCACATCCAGATCATCTCTGAAGATGTTAAAGAGGATGGGGCCCAGCACTGATCTCTGAGGGACACCACTAGTGACTGGCCGCCAGCTGGATGTGACACCATTCACCACCACTCTCTGGGCTCGGCCCTCCAGCCAGTTCCTAACCCAGCACAGAGTGTTGCCATCCAAGCCGTGGGCTGACAGCTTAGCCAGTAGTTTGCTGTGGGGGACAGTAATGGCACAGCTTCTTTCCCAAAACTAATCCTCCTGCTGTCATTCATCCCTTATCCATGGAGAAAAGCTGCTCCATGCACATATGCCATTTTATGTTCCTAATCACAGAATCACAGAATGACTTAGGTTTGAAGGGACCTTAGACATCATCTACTCCAACTGCCCTGCTATGGGGAAGGACACACATTGATAATCTATAAGCATAGCTAACCAGTCAACCTGCAGCAGAGACCCTTCTTGCTCAGTTTTTGAAGGATATGACTTGAAAATGCCTAAATTACGAGCTTCAGCTAGGGAGAGGGAGGACGAGAGCACATCCTGGTGAGGAAGTATGAAGCTCCACAAAACAAGGCAAATATGATGGAGGGGTGCCCAAGACGGGAAACCAGGAGAGGACATCCCCGAGGGTGCAGCAAGGAGGAAAGATTTAGCCCTCATTTCAGTCGTCTGGGTGTCCCCCAGGACCTGAGTCACCAGACACTCATTAGCCACCTCAGTCACCCAAGGCATCAGTAGCCTCAGGGCTAGTGTCATGCAGGGAGCCCTAGGGAAGCACTGCAAGGCTGCATGAGGCCACCTGCCTTGGACTGAACTGTCTAAACATTTGCTTATTTGGAAATGCATGAAATCATTCTCTAATACTTACAAACGTAGCTTAAGAGCAAAAGAGATGTGTAACTGAAAATACTTTGAGGCTTGAACCCCATGCTGAAACCATCATGGTAGTTATCAAAACCCATAAACATGGGATCCTCCACAGCTCATGGTGAAGCATTACATTAGACAAAGAATCATAGTCATAGAAGGTGTTGGGCTGGAACTGACCTTCAAAGGTCATCCGGTCCAACCACCCTGCAGTGAGTAGGGACATCTCCAACTAGTTCACGTTGCTCAGAGCTCCATCCAACCTGACTTGGAATGTTTCCAGGGATGGGGCATCTACCACCTCTCTGGGCAGCATATGCCAGTGTTTCACCACCCTCACTGTAAACAATTTCTTTGTAATATCTAGTCTAAATCTCACCTCTTTTACATTAAACCATTCACGCCTTGTCCTGTCATAACAGGCCTTGCCAAAAAGTCTGGCCTATCTTCCTTACAAGCCACTTTAAGTGTTTAAAAGTCTTAATAAGATCTTGCCACAGCCTTCTCTTCTTCAGGATGAACAACCCCAGTTGTCTCAGCCTATCCTCATAGAAGAGCTGTTTCATCTTCTAACAATTTTTGTAGCCTTCTCTGGACCAACTCCAACAGCTTCCTGTCTTTCTAGTGCTGAGACCTCCAGAGCTGGACACAGTACTCAAGGTGGGATCTCACTAAAGCAGAGCAGGGAGGCAGAGTCATCTCCCTTGGTCTCTCCCATGCTTCTTCTGATGCAGCCTAGGACCTTCTGGGATGCAAGTGCACATTGCTAGCTCATGTCTAGCTTTTAATCCATCAATATTTCAATAGAATAGAATAGAATCAATCAGGTTAGAAGAGACCTCCAAGATCATCCAGTCTAACCTATCACCCAGCCCTATCCAGTCAACTAGACCATGGCACTAAGTGCCTCATCCAGTCTTTTCCTGAACACCCCCAGGGACGGTGACTCCACCACCTCCCTGGGCAGCCCATTCCAATGGCAAATCACTCTCTCTGTGAAGAACTTCCTCCTAACATCCAGCCTAGACTTCCCCCGGCACAACTTGAGGCTGTGTCCCCTTGTTCTGTTGCTCGTTGCCTGGGAGAAGAGACCAACCCCCACCTGGCTACAACCACCCTTCAAGTAGTTGTAGACAGCAATGAGGTCTGCCCTCAGCCTCCTCTTCTCCAGGGCTGCTCTCAATCCCTTCATTCCTCAGCCTGTATTGACAAATGAGGATGCAAGGGGAAAGTGGTATCCACTACAGTAGAAAAAAACAACTTATAGGTTGGTTTAGGTTTTTTTACAAGCCACACCTGCACATTGTCCACCATCCATTCCCCTCCAGACTCATCCAAACACTTGCTACTAGCTAGATGCCTCCCAGAAAGGATCAACTTTGTCAAGAAAAATAAAAAAATCCTAGGCAAAAATAGCTTTTTATCTCCCAAACAGACTATTATCTCCTGCAAAACTCTAAGTCTAAAATGCAGGAACAGCAATATTAAGCTTTACTAAAATCGTGCCTCTAAAGCACAAATTGTAACAACATGTGAAAATAACAGGAGGGTTGCACCAACAGAGAACTGGCAATACTTCTCTTCTGTAGTTCCATTCACACTGAGCTTCAACAGAGATGACCCCAAAACCCACAACTACAGCTGTATTACATATGGCACCTCTTTTTGAGACATTTTGTAGGAGTGTCTGACACGCTATTCATCCCATTCAGCATGACCTGGGCAGGATTGAGTTGGGCAGACAGGAGCCTCATGAACTTCAAGAAAGGCAAATGTAAGGTTCTCCATCTGGGTATGAATAACTCCATGCACCAGTACAGGGTTTGATGTGCTGGAAAGCAGTGCTGCTGAAAAATACCTGAGTCCTGGTGGACAGTAAGTTTACCCTGAGTCAGCAATGTGCCCTTGTGGCAAAGGCCAATGGCATCATTAGGTGCACTGAGAAATGCGTAGAGGGGAAAAATTTCTACTCTAGTCTGTCTCAGTGAGGCCATGTCTGGAATACTGGGTCTAGTTCTGAGCTCCCCAGTTCAAGAGAGACAGGGAATCACTGGAAAGTGTCCAGAAGAGGTTAAAAAGATGCTGAGGTGAACTGGAGCACCTCTCTGATGAGAAAAGGCTGAGAGACCTGGGGCTGTTTAGACTGGAGAAGCCCAAGAGGGTATGTTAGCAATGCTTACCAATATCTAAAGGGCAAGATGGGGCCAGATTCCTTTCAGTGGTGTCATGTGACAGGAAAAGGGGCACTGGGCACAAACCAGAACAAAGGAACTTCCATTTGAACATGAGAAAAAGCTTCTTTCCTTTGATGATTACAGAGCACTGGAATAGGCTGCTCACAGAGTTTGCGGAGTCTCCTTTGGAGATTCCAAACCACCCTGGATGTGATGCTGAGCAGTCTGCCATAGTGAGCCTTCTTCAGCAGAGTGGTTGAACTAGATGAGCACCAGAGGTCCCTTCCAACCTCTACCATTCTGGGATTCTGTGAGGCACAAATGAACTACTTCTCTGTTCCTCTTGAAGTCCCCAAAGATACACTCTAAATATACCAACTCACCTGGATTCCCAAGGCATACTTGTAATATACATAAAACATAAACTGCAACATACACCTAATATATGGTAGTGTGATGTGGCTGAAAATGTTTTTGGTGTTTATTTGGGACTGCCTACAGAAGAAAACTCTACATGGTAATCCAGCCATGCTAGATGAATATCAACATATCTTCATAGTCCACCATCAATACACACAGCTGTTAAGCAGACAGATGCAGACAGAGATTAGGAAACATTTTTGGAGATCACTAGGACAGCCCTTGCAAAGGCAGTAGCTCCAGGATGAAATGAACTGAAAGGCAAAACAGGGACTTCAGATTTACATCCCAGATCAAGCTCCAGAGCGTGAAGCAATAACGGTGGTTCTTGAGAGCAGAGGCAGCAAAATGTGTCTAATGTGACTTCTTCAGACAGGCAAAGCAGGTAGGAATGAAGCAGGCACAGGTCTATGCAGATTCCAGCCCATGACACACTTGGCAGAGATGAAAGTGCTTTCTAAAGAACAACCATCACCAAAAAAAAGCCCCTTTGGTTATTAGTTCACATATTTTTATAAGAACAAAGGAAAAATGCAGCATCTCCTCCAACAGTTCCAGAGATGCTACTGCTGCATGCCTGCTCTCCCCCACAACCATCAAAAGAACCGAGCTAGAGATGAAGCAGTTTTCCAAGCACAGGGAATCACACAGCTCTGGGAATCCTGTGAAAAAATTAATTTCTTCTCACACCTAAGGATCTCACACCCTTGCCCTCTCCAGCCACAGGGATCACCAGCATGTCTCCATGCAGAACAACAGCTGGCATGAAGCCATCCCACCGTTTTTCAGGAGACAGTGCACCTAAATGCCTGCATAAAACAAATGCAACATCATACAGTTAATTTGCATGTGTAATTACTATGAATTAGTATGCAATTGGCCAATTAGATTCCCTTCTTGCTTGCATGCCATTTCTAAATTCAGGCCCTCTCATGGAGCGATCTCCTAGTTTGCCAAGTGGTCTAGACAACAGGTTGAGTCCACGTTCTGCTCCCAATCTCAAGAATATCCTCTAAGTGGGGACCCATCACAATACAGGCTAAAAACATTCACTGATCCCAAGCAGTTACGAATTCACAGGTTTTTAGGGATTTCCAAGGTGATCTAACCTCATCTTATTCCATATATTGGAGCACCATGAAGCCCATGTGTGACACTCAACATAAAGCACATTTGCCAGGAAGACATCCAGTCCTGACCTAAAGATGATGGAGAACTCATCCCTACACAAACTTGTCAGCAGCCTGCCAGGAAGTATATACAATACTTGGCACATCCAGTTATAAGATGCATCGGAAATCCTGTTACTATTCAATCACAGCACACTGCTCCAAGGACTGAGAGGGCATCAGAAAGGACTTAGCCTCACTGACTTGGAGGCTGCACATTTCTTCAAACTCCTTTTTCACCTCTAGACCTGGAAAAACCCATTCAAGGAAGAAATTAAAAAAGGAAAGAAAACCTCCCAACCAGCCTTGTTTGAAGCCATCGCTGTGGTAGCAGGAGGGCTGCAGGCATTTGGAGTAAAAAAGAGTGGGAGAGGAAGCTCCAACCTGCTCCTCCTCCTTCCCTAGGTCTTTTCTTGTGATTGAGGACCCCAATGACAAGCAGCCACTCTTCCAGGCTGAGCTTCTGCACCTCAAGAGACAACTGAGGTATGGAGTTCCCCACAGACAGTGGAGCCTGCAAGCTCTAAGCACAGTTTGGGAAGCCCAGGGGCTGGCGGGAGTGTGGCTGTGCAGCATTCTCCTGTTCATGGACAGGAGGACAGGAACATCAGGGAATGACTATGTCCCATTAACAGCACCAGCGCTGCCAAGCAACCACAATGGCTCTGGGGAGAGACAACAGGGATCAGGGCCAAAATCACACTAGCCTTGAGTCCATTAGATCTGGGTCAAGGTAGGCAACAGGAGACTTAATGCCATAAGGTAGTTAATGCCCATGCACTGGCAGCTCCTCCACCCAAAATCAGGTCATCAAGGTCCATCTCAAGACGGATTCGCATGCAGCAGGACCACCACTGAAGGAGATGCCTCTACTCATTTCTCAAAGAAAAGTATCACCACTTCATGTTGGATGGGGTGGAGGAGAACATTATATCTCAAAAATCCTCCCAGCCTCACTCCCCACATGTCAGTCTCTTTTATGTGGCACCTCTGGGCAGCAACAATGCAAAGTTACAGCAAATTTCCCTTTCAAAACACTGCCAACTCTCACCAAAACAGAGGAAACTTGCTCAAGACTGAAAGGTGACTTTAACTTCCTCCTGTGATTTTTTTTGGCAGAAGGGTTTGATTTACCTATTTCTTTTTAACACCTTTGCCTGCCTTCAACAAGAGGTAACATCTCAATGGCACAATCATCCATGGATAACTAAAGAAGAAAGGCTCTGTTCTTAGCACAGCTTTGTCATCAATTACTCACACTTCCAAAGCAAGAGTACCTTTTTCCTCTGTATCTCCCTAAAAACCAAGAGATGTTCTAGTTCAGCTTGGCTACAGGACAAACAGCTCCAATAGTGCTTTTTTCTTTAATCCTCAGCTCTGCATATGGGGAATCAGTCCAGGTCTGATATGGATCACAGAATGAAGAGTAGCTTAACATCACCAACCCTGAGATACTACCAAGCTAAGTTCATCAACAGCAAGGGTTGCTGGTACTTTGCTCTAGGGTTTGGTAAAGTCTCCAACATGATTCTCTAAAGAAGTCTCAGGTCTGCAATTGCTGTGAAGACATATAATCTTTTCACCCAAGTAGCAAACAATAGTACAAGATGAAATACCCACCAGTTGTGACAGGGGAGGTCTAGGCTAGAAATCAGAAGAAATTTCTTGCCCAAAAGTGTTGTCAAGCACTAGAACAGGCTGTCCAGATATATTTATCAGATATGTAGGGTTAACTGTTGTACTCAACAATCTTAAAGGTTTCTTCAAACAAAACCAATTCTGTGACACCATCCTCCACCTCCTCCCTGCTTCTCCCTAGCCTGATGCACGTTGTAAAAATCCTGTCCTTTAACATGATATTTTCCACCTCTTGCTTTCAACTGGGACTGCATACTCAAAAAGGCACAAATAGGAATTTTCCAGGCATGACCCAGCATCTCTTTGCAATCCAAAACCTAACAAAGATAATGGGCTTAGAATAACCACACACACAATCCTGGAGAAGATCTGCTCCTGCAATCAATTGATCGCTGAAATCTAGGGAAGAACTTATTGTGACCTTTCAGTACTTAAATGGAGTCTTTAGAAGGTTGACAACAATCTTCTTAGCAGGGTCTGTAGCAAGGGGAGAAGGACTAGATATAAGGAAGAAATACTTTACAATGAGAGTGGTGAAAACCTGGCAGAGGGTGCCCAGAGAGGTGGGAGATGCCTCACCCCTGGAAATGTTCCAGGTCAGGTTGAATGGGCGCCTGAGCAACATCATGTAGTTGAAGATATTCCCGCTCAATGCAGGGTGGTCAGACTAGATGACCTTTAAAGGTCCTTTCCAAATCCAAACTATTCTATGGTTCTATGTTTCCATGACTCACCAAGTCATGCTTGCAAGTGTTGTGAGTTCAGTCCATAATAAGTGACACTGAAAAGAAAAATCATTAAAACGTAACACAGGTGGTGCTGCAGGAGTACGCACCCAGACATGCAGACAAGGGTACTGAAGTGGGACACTCAAGTTGTATCATCATTAAAAAAAAATATGTTAACACCCTCTTTTTCATATTTTGAAGGGTTATCATAAAATGAATTATTTGAAAACTGACACTAAATTGGATTACAAGCTGATGTTTATTCTGTGAAGCCCTACACTGTTATGTTAAGCTCATGCAACACCATGTTATTAAGTTCATGCACTGTCATATTAATTGCACATTATCAAGGGCTCATTTATAGCCTTAACATTTGAAACAGAGATCATGAAAGAAACCCTGCTGCTTGTTTCCCACTTACAATTTCACAATGGCGTCTTTACACTTCTCAACAGGCTGACCAAGAACTATTTATCTTCTCACGGAAAAAGGAAGGGAAAAAAATAGGTTCTAAATAAGAATATTAATAGGAGATTAATTCAATCAATCTGGGCCACCAGCCAACACCAGGTCCACATCAACACTTGGTGCCTTTTGGGTTGAAGAGAAGACCAAGGACCTCAATACCAAATTCCAGGCCCCAAAGGAAACTCCAAGCTGCATGCATCCAAAAATGGACCATTTATAAAGGCAAGGCTGACAAGTAGTGCAGACGGCAATGCAATAACAACACTGTGTGCAAAATCCCTGCTGAGCAACTGCAATGACTATCATCCGTCATGTTTCTCTTCTCTCTTTAATTGACAATCAAGATGCTTAAAAGAGACAGTGAATACCCTGAATGTTTTCTCTCGCATAACCATGATTAACTTCGGCAACTTAATTCTCAAGCTACAAATGGTCACTAGTTCTGCTGAATCTTCTGGACTTTAACCTCAAGCTCATTGCTGACCTAGCTGAGGTCACCATGCTCCTGCCCACCTTTTTTTTTTTTTTTTTTTTTTGGTTTGGTTTGGTTTGGTTTGTTTTACTTTGATCATTTCATCACAGAGCGAGGTAACCTGAAAATAAATCCCCCACAGGGATTTATATTTAAAGTTGCCAGTGGCTTCATATTTGTGTCCCTGTGCCAAGGTACAGCATGCCCTACAGAAAAGCTCATCTTCCTTGCAGGCAGAGAGTTCATCACCTGCCAATTAGCTTGAGGTCCATAGATATGTTAATACTGATTTGGTTACTCCCATCAGATTTGATCAAGCATGCAAATCCTCAAGTCTTACACTAGGCAAAGCCTGGAGAAAGGAGAAAGCCAGGACCAATAAATAAGTAAAAATATGTTTTTTGCAAGAAGTAAACCTCCCAGCCTCCTCCTCCACTACATGTTCTTAACAATGATGCAATGGGAATGTTCAAATAGCACTGGGAAGCCTCCTTTCACCAGAAATAAAGACCTACAGGGCAAAGGCCGACTTTCAGACTAGCAGATCTTGCATGCACTAGACCCCTGCAAGAAGTAGCCACAACAGGTTGGGAGACACCACTTTTCTCAGTAAAGTCTCCTTCTCTGGAGAGAGACTGGATAGGGCTGGGTGCTAGGTTGGACTGGATGATCTTGGAGGTCTCTTCCAACCTGTTTGATTCTATGATTCTATGATTCTATGATTCTATGATTCTCTAGAGACTGTCATAACCTGCCTGGATGTGTTCCTGTGCACCTGCTCCCTGTGAACCTGCTTTAGCAAGGGGGTTGACCTAGATGATCTCCGGAAGTCCCTTCCAACGCCTACCGTTCTGTGATTCTGTGATCATTCACCTCACAACTCAAAAGGATCGACACTCCTCTCAGGGATGCTTTGCTGGCAGAGGTGACAACTTTCAGGTAAGGCATATAGTGCTGTTTTTGCCCACTGGAATACATAAATAAAATGCCCATGTCATGTTCACAGGGGGAGTCCTGTGCAGTTTCCAATAGTGTTCATCCAATTTGTGGTCCCAAATTACCCCTGCAGTGATAAGTGCACAGTAATTCTGTGTTTCAGGTCCTGAACCATCGTGTAGTTTTGTTATGGAACAGTCAATGCTGCCTTAAAGCCTAAGAGCAGTGGTTTATGTGCATAAGAAAAGTTTACAGAACATTTGGTTGTCATTTCTGGTGAAAGGCACTGCATAAGTGTTAGATCTGCAACCCTTTGTTCTTGCAAATACTTTTTCCCCCTTATTCATTTGTACACATGTATTGCATGTTGAATATAATTAATTCAAGTGCCAATCATGACTGAGGCCATGCTATCAACAAGCAGCCTGACAGCAGCAGCAAGAGACGGCACCAGGTCTACAGACCACAGAAGAGAAGAGGAAGCGTCATGGCAGGTGTTGGTGAGGAATGGAAGTAAAATCAGATGATACCCCCAAATCCTAAGGAAACTCCAGTAAAATGAGCAGAGAGCACAAATATGCAGAGCATTTATCTGAGCCTTTAGGCAGAAGAGGTCCACAAAAACCCCATCTCAGGCAGAACAAGCAGCCTTTGACATACCTTTCATATTCAGATGCATGTTCCATCAAAACACCTAGACCATGACACAAGCAACTAGATGTCATCAACTCACACCTCTGCAAAGGCAGCTCCAGATAAAGCTGTCCTAGCTGAGACAGCCTTCCTACCTGCCCCAGAGGCCCACTTCCCCGAAGGAATGATAAGCAACACCCAATGAATGTTCCCGCACTAGTTTGTACCGACCAGCAGGATGAGATGCTACCAGCCCATACCATTCCTCTTCCCTCTAGTGTGCCCCAGGGTGTCACACAAGCCCTGCTGCTGCTGAGGAATGCAGAAGTTCTGGTCTGGCAAGGTGTAGACCTGCACTATCCTTGAGGAAGCCAACATGCTCTCCAGACACAGGTAGACACAGTCCATCAACACCAACAGAGATGTGGGCTAACTCCACATCTGTGGCCAAGCACCATGTCACTCCTGTACCTGTTTCAGATTTGTCTCACTGCACGAAGGACCATGCATGTGGACAACCATCATGGCCCTGGGTGACAGCAACCTGCTGCCACCCCAAGTCACAGCAACCAAATTGCCAGTAAGATGTCCAAGCTGTGATGGTCTGCCAAGATCTTAGTCCTACTCCCCAGTAAATGTACCACCATCTACAATAGAGGCAGACCTTGCTTCTGGTTCTCCCTGCCATCAGGAACAGGCAGTGTCATAGTGCCACAGAATCACAGAAAAAGTTTGGTTAGAACAGACTTTTAAATATCATCAAGTCCAACTGTTAAGCCAGTGCAGCTAAGCCCATTACTAAACCATGATCTTCAGCACCACATCTACAGGTCTTTTAAATATTTCCAGGGATGATGACTCCATCACTTTCCTGGGCAGCCTGTTCCAGGGCTTTACAACCCTTTTGGTGAAGAAATTTTTCCTAACAGCCATCCTAAGCCTCCCCTGGCAGAACTTGAGGCCATTTCCTCTTGTCATCTCATCCTTTGAAGTCTCCCTTCTGAGCCCTGCTCTTGCAGCAACTCCCTTTGGTCCCAGAGATCTACAGGAGAGGAAACCAGCAGCCTGGCAAACCCCATTGCACTCCACCCGACTGCACCTTCCTCCTTCTCCATAAAAGAAAGCAAACCCTTTCAGACCAACTAGCTTGGGTAAATATGCCAAAGCACCTCCTACCAACGATGATAATGGAGAACTAAGATCTAATTAAATAAATTAAGCAGATCCATAAGAACAGGGAGGGCTGTTTCTTTGAGCTGGTCACAGTAAGATTAAAAGCTAAGTAAGACCCGGATCCCTTTTCACCAGAGCTCTGTAAAACGAGTGGCACAGACCCAGCAGAGCTTAAAATACACGGCAGGGCACACCCTTCCCTCCAAACACACCTGCTGCTTTTTTTCCCCCTGTTTTTTTTTTCTCCCACATCCTCTCTGGAAAAGCCAAACTTCATTCATTACGGAACCAAACTATTTCCTTTTTTTATTCTAATATTTCCTTTTTCTTTCTTTTTTTTTTTTTCCTTTTTTTTTTTTTTTTTTAATAGGCAAACATCTGGGGGAAGGGAAGGGAAAAGAAGCCCTGGAGCTTTTCAGACACAATATAAAAAAAAAAAAAAGTATGATTAAAACCAAAAAGCATAAACAAACAAACCATGTTACCCAGAATAATGACTTCGGGGAAGAGCGCCAAAAAAATTGTATAAGCTTCTGGAGCGTGGCAGGAGAAGAGAACAGAGAGTCCTTTGCTGTCGAGGAGTGCGTGCCACTGTGGTGGGACAGCAGCTGGGACAGCAGGGATGGTCCAGGCAAGCCAGAAAGGAGAAGGCTTTCACAGATTTAGCTGCATAAATGTAACTTCAGGCATTTGGTTCTGGTAATTGCAAAGCTCCAATCTAGGCAAACTCAGACCCTTCAATACGGTGTAATTGCCCGTCTACTCTGCCCTGGTGTCACTTCACCTGGAGTACCAGAGTTGTGGATGTTCTCTCCCTCAAAAAGTGCAAAGCCAGGTTAGGAGGGGCTCTAAGCAACACGTTCTAGTTGAAGATGTCCCTGTCTACCACAGGGGTGTTGAAACAGATGACCTCTAAAGGTCCCTTTCAATCCAAACCATTCTATGATTATGTGACATTGTGTCCAGCTCTAGGGTCTTCAGCATAGGAAAAACATACACTTGTTGGAGCAGATCCAGAGGAGGTCACGAAAATGAAGACATTTGGAGCACCTCTGCTATGAGGACAGGCTGAGAGAGTTCAGATTGTTCATCCTGGAGAAAGCTCATGGGACACCTTAGTACAGCCTTTCAATTCTTAAAGGGGGGCTACAAGAAAGATGGTGACTGACATTTTAGTGAGGCCTGTTGTGACAGGAAAAGGGGTGATGGTTTTAAACTAAAAGAGGGGATATTTAGACCAGATAGAAAGAAGAAATGTTTTGAGGGTGGTGAAACATTGGTACAGGTTGCCCAGGGAAATGGTAGATGCCTCATCTCTGGAAACATTTCAAATCAGGTTGGATAGGGCTATCAGCAACCTGACCAGACTCCCAGATACCAGGAAGATGCTCCTGATTGTTGCAGGGGGCTTGGACTAGATCTGCCTGCATTTATACTAAGGGATGCCATGACTGAGGTGCAGAATCTTGCACTTGGCCTTGCTGAACATCATTGGGTTCACATGGGCCCATTTCTCCAGTTTGACCAGGTTCCTCTGCATGGCAACCTGTCCCTCAGGTGTACCAACTGCACCAATGTTGGTGCTACCTGCAAATACAACCCCCTACAAGCTATTTGTGTTTTACAGGTTCATCACTTTCAGCAGGAGTGTGCAATATTCTGCAGTGATAGTAAACGGGATACGCAGGGTGCTCAGCATTACCCAGAACCAAGGTAGTGTTCTTATGACAAACGAGGCACAAAGAGGGATGCACCTATTGCTTCTGAGGATAGAAGCATTTACAGGCAGATGCTTTTCACCCAAGGGTTTCTTTCCTGATGCAGTACCCTCAAAATAACGGGCTGTAAAAGACACATGAAATTTATGGTGAGGAGGAAGGGGATAGCATGCAGCAAGGGCAGCACAGGCAGCCACACTCCTGAGACACCAGTACTGCAGCAGAGAAGACAAATGACTGGCCCAAGGCCACACAGCAAGCAGTGTCCGCTCTCTGTGACTTTCAGTCCCTGCTCCAGCACAGGATCACTAAGGGATCCTTCAACAAATTGTTACATATAATGGTGTGATTTATTTAATGCCCATAGATACACTCACACATAAAAATGCATATTTTTTTTGCCTCCATCTTTCTCCTCTACCCAGATTCACTCAAGCACATCTGAATGCCTCTCTGAATAACCAAAAAAAGTAAAACCTTCATATTTCTTTGCTGAAGGTAAGCTTGTAGGTTTTGACTCCAGGATCTTGGGCTTCAAATGAAGCAGGATGCTGCCAACAGTTCCACCTAGTTAATCAACACCTGTATTTACAACTGCACACCAGGAGATACTGCAAATATTTCCTATAAAACCCATCTTGATGATTGCAAGGAGTGAGAATGAATTAGGTGAAGTCTGTCACTTGAAGAAGTCACGCTGGAGGAGATGCATCCAGGTAATCCATCTCTTTCTGCTGTGTTATACAATGACATGGTAATGGCCAGCCCAGAGGGATTTCCTTCAGGAAAACTCAACTGCTACTAAAATGGTAGGTTAATACCAAGCAAGAACTCAGCTGCTGCTACACCAAGGGATGGGCATGACAGAGAACAAAATATTACAATCCCCATTCAGATATTTTTATTTGTAAGAGCAAAAATAAATAGACCTATCTGCAGGCTGCAAAGACGGGAGGCTGAGATAAAAAGAAAAGAAAACCTGCACATATGGATTACTTCTGTGTCATTTTTTTTTTCTAATAAATAGGCTGGCAAAGGTGTGCTGGTGGGTAGCTGGGGTGGAGGAAGGCATGCTACTCAGCTCTTGTGAGGACACAAATCTGAGCTCAGGCTCTGCCCTTTTGTGTTAAAAAAAAAAAAAAAAAAAAAAAAGTAAAGTAAATTAAGAAGAAAGGAAGAAAGCCAGAAAAGTTATGTGGCTAATAAAGGGCTCTATTGTGCCATCAATTTTTTAAGCTTTAATGATTTCAGGAGGAAGTTCAGCTCAGCAATCAATAGCACAATATGGGCAGGAGGGCTCGGAGGAAATTCAGTGCTGGAGCTGCAGCGACGGCTGGAGGAAAGAGGTGGGGGGATCAATGGAAGGGAGTTCCCCTTGCTCAGGGCAGAGGAGTGCTCTTGGGACCCTACACACGCTGGGTACCCCAGTCCCACACAGCCTTCCATCCAGCTTAGCAGCATGGTGCGAGCTCCCCCTCCTGCCACAGGACGTGTGGTCCGGAGACAACAGGGACTTTTGAGAATGCTAGGACCCACGCCATCAGTGTGGGAGGTGGCGAACCACTCACGAGGCTGCGATGCTTGTCCCACACTTCCCTCACCAGGGGTAAGTGCATCCCAGGGATGATTACCCCACGCAGAGCCCATCCCAGGGATGCTCACCCCACACAGAGCTCTTACCAGGGATGCTCATCTCACTGTCCCCACACCTGGGCTTAGCCCATCACAGGAATGCTCTTGCCCCACGCTTCCCATACCAGGGTTGAACAAGTCTCGTGGATGTTCATCCCACGCTGAGCTGATCCCAGGGATGCTCACCCCATCCTCCCCACACCCAGGCTGAGTGAATGCCAGGCAAGCTGGCCAAGTGGGCACCACAGCCAGGGGCACACAGGCAGGTGCCCATCTCCCCTTCCTCCAGGCAGCTCTCCTGGAGGGCAGTCAGCCCTGTTCCTGCCTGCAGCCGGGGCACATGCTGGCAAACGTACCGCATCGCTGAGGCTCAGTGCTGCTGCCAGGGAGGCAGGACACGGGGGTTATCCAGGAAGGATTCTGCTCCAGGCAAACCTAAGTGACACGATGATACAGCGAGAAGCTCTTCAGCATCAGCAGGGACAACGCCTCGCCCGAGGTGCCACCTGATTCCCGTGCACACGCTACAACCGCCAGCTCAGGCAGAAGCCAGACAAATAATGGGAACAAAACCACACCGAGATCTCCCCAGTACCGAAATAGGCGACCCGGAGCCACCAAAGCAAGGTGCAAAAGAGAAGGGATGGTCTGCGATGGGGTCACCTCTTGCATCATGCATCCGTAATTACAAATAAAAGCTGATCTGTAAGTCAGCGCAAGCTTGGCAGTGCTCAGGTCACGTCGGCTGCAGCGTGAGCAACTGCAGGCAGTGGGAACTCAGGAAAAGTTTTGCCAGAACAGGAAACAAATAATAAAATTTAATAGTAACACCTAATAATAATAACAAAATGATAATAATTTAACAAAAACAACCGGGCGAAATAGCAGATCTGGAAGGCAGCAGTGCCGCTGGCAGTGGTGCTGCCTCTACGTGATGCTGCCGCAGCTCAGGGACACACCGCGAGCCCTCCGGGCGTATCGGGCACCGGTCCCGGGGACGGAAAGAAGAGAGGTGGGGGGACTGTAGCGTCCGCCGCCGCCACTGCCCCACGCAGGACGATCACGAAGGGGGCTGGTGGGGCTGGGGAGCTAACACGTTCCGATGGAGAATCTCTCCGATACCTGTCGGTGAAGACAGCACACGGGGGACACCCAGCCCCTTCTCCAGCCCCGTAGGGGAATTCTGGTGGGGTAGGGCAGTAGGAAATGAGGCTTTAAAAACAACAACAACAACAACAAGAAAAAAAAAACAACCCACAACGACCCACCACCAAAACCAAAACAAACCCAAACACAAATCCCTACGTGAAATAAGAAAAACAACTTACCGTCTAAAATGAAATGAAAAGGGAGGGAGCGCCGACGGCGCAAGGAGCGGGAAGCATCACACCCCCCAACCTCCCCTCCGGTGGGACAGGACGGGGCGGGACAGAGAAGCAGCACCCCGGAGTAGCGGGAGGGCGGGTGGCAGCTCGGGACTGGGTGAGGCGGGGTGGGGGGATACACGATAGGGACGCAGCCCCACCTGCGTGCCGGCAGCCGCCCGCCCCGTCCGACAGCTGACCCGCGGCAGCTCCCGGCGGCGGCTCCCGGCGGCGGCGGCGAGTGAATGGCCCGGATGTCGGTAGCCCGTTCCCTCCCCTCAGCGCGGCTCAATCGTCGCCCCCCCCCAACCCCTCCCGCCGCCGCAGCCCAGGGCGGTGCCACCCCCGCGGCGGGGGGGGGTCACCGGCAGTGGAAGGGCGAGGGGGTTCCCTCCGTCCCGCCCGCCCCGTCGGACACTGCCACGTGGGACCGCGGGGGGGCGCCCCCCTCCTCCCCCCCGCGGCAGGCTTGACAGGTCCACGCGACCAAACAAACCGCGGCGGACGGGCAGGCCGATCAGCCAATGAGAGCTAGGAGGCGGGCCGATCAGCCAATGGGGGAAGCGGGGCGGCGCTAGCGGGCGCCTTTGGGCAGCGCGGGGCCCGCCCGCTGCTTTTGCTTCAGGGCTGGGGCGCCGGGAGTGAGAGAAGAGCGTTAGGGGTTCGTCTTGGCTGCCGGAGGCTTTTCAGATCATCGAGTCCAACCGTTAACCTAACGCTGCCAAGTCACCACTGAACCGTGTCCCTCAGCACATGTCTTTTAAATTACTCCAGGGAAGGTGACTGCCACTTTCCTGGGCAGCCTATTCCAGCACTTGACAAAGTCTTTCGTGAAGAATTTTTTCCTAATGCCCAGCCTAAAGCTCTGCTGGTGCAACTCGTGGCCGTTTTCTCTGTCCTACGACTTGTTACTTAGGAGAAGAGACGTCCTCGCTGCAACCTCTTCTCAGATAATTGCAGAGAGCAATGAAGTCTCCCCTAGAGTTACCTTCCCCACAGAGCCCTCAGGGGCTCTCTGAAGGGCAGTAGTAAGCCACCAACACTAGACTGATCTCTTTAGCCCACTACAGCCATACCTGAAGCAGCAACGGGGAGCCTGACCTGTAGCTGTGTTGCAGGCTGGCATAAAGCTGTGGCACAGCAAAGAGGTAGCATCTGAGGAAGAGGGCCCTCCTCACGGTCAACCTTCAGCCTCTCTGCCAAAAGTTACCCAACTTCACAGCCTAATGAGGAAATCTTGCAGGCCTGACCGTGTTAGCCTGGAGAAGAGGAGGGTCAGGGGAGACCTTACTGCTGTCTACAACTACCTGAGGGGTGGTTGTAGCCAGGAGGAGGTTGCTCTCTTCTCTCAGCACCAGAACAAGAGGACACAGCCTAAAGCTACGCCAGGGGAAATTTAGGCTTGAGGTGAGGAGAAAGTTTTTCACTGAGAGAGTCATTGGACGCTGGAATGGGCTGCCTGGGGAGGTGGTGGAGTCGCCGTCCCTGGGGCTGTTCAAGGTAAGGTTGGACGTGGCACATGGTGCCATGGTCTAGCCTTGAGCTCTGTGGTAATGGGTTGGACTTGATGATCTGTGAGGTCTCTTCCAACCTTGGTGATACTGTGATACTGTGATACTGTGATACTGTGTGAATGCCTTGCCCTGGGAAGAAAAACTGAATTGTAATGTCCTGCACTATTAGAAAATGCCATCTGAATACATCTTTATAAGAAGAACAAAATAAAAATACAAAAACAAAACAAATAAAACCAAACGGACAGCAACAACAAAAACCCACTAAAATTCAGAGCAGCACCAGCACTCCAACATCATCTCATTGTGAGACCCAGAGGTCTCAGTAACATGCAAGAGCATGGTGGCATGGGGCATAGCCCGCAAGAGCACGGTGGCATGGGGCATAGCCCACAGTACTGCCCTGGCCCTCCCAGGAATCTAGCAGATCTGGATACCCTCTCCTAACTGTCCCTGTCGACCTGCATTCTCCAATGCGCTAAGAAAGGGCATGTGAAATAAAATGTTTTCTTCCAAGAAAAAAAATGAACAAACAAACCAACCAAACTGAACCAACCAGTCAATCAAAACAAGCAAACAGACAAACAAAACAAAACAAAAAGCAGTCAAACAAGCAGAAAAGGGAAAAAAAATAACTTCCCTGAATGATCACTTTCCCATGTTTATGTTCTTCACAAGCTTGGGGTTGCATTTGCCCCATGTTTCATTACACCATCATCCCTGAAGCCATCCTGACAGAAGCTGGGGATGATCCTTTATGACTCCTCAGCCTCTTAAGGGCTGGGCTGTGAGGGAATGAAATCTGATTTGCAAAGAAAGAAAACAAAGCATGAACCTAAGTCCAGCTCACTCCATAAAATTAGGAGGGCAAGAAGTTTTATTTATACATTTAGTCAACTTTGTCCCAAAACTGGTATTCCAAAGTAAAAAATATTGGTTTGTTTTTCTTGTTACTATTTGTTCTTATTTCATCTGGCAGCGTACCCCATCATCAAGCTTCCATTCTTTAATACTAGGTCCCTCAATGCAGTCAGCATGATGCTGAGTCATTAAAGGACATTTCCAGGTTGATATTGCAGTAGTTGAGTTTTACCTTCAGATTCAGATGTGCAGAAAGGAAGTCCTCTCCATGTGCATTTCAGAAATTTATAGGCTATATATGCATGATATTTTACAGGATTTCCGTACTGAATGCAGCAAACTTTGGTCAAATGTTTTCAGTTACACACTGCTTTAAGCTATGCCCCTACACTGTGTTGTAATGCAATCCACCTCTAATATAGCTATCACTACAAGAAAGACATTGAGAACCTCTCTGCTCAAGAAGGACAGGGAACTGCTTGAGAAAGTCCAGCACAGAGCCACAAAAATGAATAAGGGAGTGGAACATCTTCCTTACTAGGAGAGACTGAGAGAGCTGGGGCTCTTTAGCTTCGAGATGAGGAGACTGAGAGGTGACCTCATGAATGTTTATAAATATGTAAAGGGTGAGTGCCAAGAGGATGGAGTCAGGCTTTTCTCAGTGATGCCCAGTGACAGGACAAGGAGTAATGGGTGGAAGTTGAGGCATAGGAAATTCTATGTAAACATGAAAAAGAGTTTTTTCATTGTGAGGATGATGGAACACTGGGACAGGCTGCTAGGGGAGTGTGGAGTCTCACTTTCTGGAGATATTCAAGATCCACCTGGATGTGTTCCTATGCGATCTGGTATAGGTGATCCTGCTCTGGTAGGAGGGTTGGACTAGATGATATTTTGAGGTCCTTTCCAGCCCCTAACCTTCTGTGATTCTGTGAGATACTGGATGTCCAAAGAGGGGCAATGTATCTGCCAAAGGGCCTAGAGCACAAGTCGTAGGAGGAGCGGCTGAGAAAAATGGAATTGTTTAGTCTGGAGAAGAGGAAACTGAGTAGAGACTTTCTCCCTCTCTACAACTACCTGAGAGGAGGTGTAGTGAGGTGGGTGTTGGTCTCTCCTCACAAGTAACATGCAGTAGTACAATAGGAAACAGCCTCAAGCTGCACCAAGGGAGGTTAAGACTGAACATTAGGAAATATGTATTATCCAGAAGAGTTGTCAAGCCTGGAACAGACTGCTGAGGGAAGTGATAAAGTCGCTAGCTATGGGGGGTTTTAGAAGATATGTTGCTGAGGGACACAGTTTAGTGGTGACTTGGCAGCACTAAATTAAAAGTTTGACTCAATGTTCTTAAAAGTCTCCTCTAACCTAAATGATTCTATGATTCTACCTGTTTCAGGTGGAGGACACTCTCACAGCATTGCTCCAATTCAGTCTGGCACCTCTGCTTTAAGCCTGAGTGTAAGCCAACTGCTGATGCTGAGTGCCTGACTTGATCAAAACTCTCAGATTTCAGTGAAATTCATTCATTGCTAGTACATTTTTAGATGTAAGTGGAAGGTTTAAATTATAAATGGTAGGAGAAGCTGCTGTGACTTCTCTGTTGATGGAGGAATGTGGAGACAGGACTTGGGGACATAGCCCAAAGAACTTCAGAGAGCTGTTGCATGTGAGTCCTCTGTACCACCTGGTTTGGGAGAAGAACAATGCAAGACGAGCAGCCATGAAGGACCAGAGCAAAGCTATAGTCCAGCTACAGGAGCTCTTTATAGAGGATAGCGACTTCCAGCCTCCCTGAGGAAAATCCCTTCTGTCCTCTATAGAAAAACTCCAAGCTTTGTCTTGTTCTCTAGATCCAGAGTTAGGACCTGTTTATTTTTTAAAATAGCAGGCTTTTGTAAATCACAGTGACAGGAACAATGTGATGCTACCTTCTGATCTCCACAGTACATGTCTTGCCTTCAAAAAAATCAATCAAGATGGTATTGCCTTCTCAAGCATCTGTACTCATTGAAGCAAAAGCACCTTGGAGAGAGTGCATGACACAAGACGGATACGGACTAAGGACTCCCACATGCCTACATCTGGCAAACACTCACCAGAACAGCAGGCAAGAGGCTGCAAAGGATGGCAGCTTTAGACAAGGTATGCCACAAAGCAGAAAGTGACACTCATCTGCTAGTGCTTGTTTTTCCCTCCTGTCCAGCCACAAGCAAATTTGAGATGGGACTACACCAAAGAAGACTTTGGCCCATGTTCAGAAATGGATAAAATAGAATAGAAGCATAGAACCATAGAATGTTTTGGCTTTTAAGTGACCATTAAAGGTCACCTAGTCTAGCCTCCTTGCACTGAATAGGAACACATTCAATAAGATCAGAGCATCCAGAGCCCCTCCCAGCCTAATTGGGAATGTCTCCAGGGATAAGGCATCTACCATCTACCTGGGCAACCTGTGCCAGTGTTTCACCACCCTCATTGTAAACAATTTCTTCTTCTATCTAGTCTGAATCTTCCCTCTTTTAGTTTAAAAAACATCACCCTTGTCCTGTCAAAAAAAAGCCATACTAAAAAGACTTGCCCCATCTTTGCTCCCCTTTAAATATTGGAAGGCCACAATAAGGTCTCTGGTGGAGCCACCTGTTCTCCAGGATAAAAATCCCAATTCTCTCAGGCTGTCCTGAGAGAACTTTTCCTGCTCCACTTTGCATGTAGTTTAGTCAGGGTCCTAAGTGCACTAATTAGCCTTAGTTACCCTGACTAACCTCAACTCCACCCATGCATCCTCCACCTATTTAGAGGTTCCACTAAAGCTCAGGCCTGGGCACCTTACCTGAGATGTGTTGTATGAGCACCCATTTGTAGTCCTGCCTGGGGTCCTGTGTCTTGGATTACTGTCAGATCTGTGTTGTAGCCTTGCTTCCAGTCTTTACTCCTGCTGTTCCCAAGTGGACCCTGGAATCAGTTCATCCCCTCACCTTGCCTGAAATTCGTTCCTTTTTACCAACCCTCTTCACATCTGGAAAGACAGTATCCCAGACAGCAAGGACAGCACCTGTTGTGTGTAACTCAGTTCTGTTAGAGCTGGCTCAACTCTGGCATTTGCTTGTTATGTGATTGAGAGTGTGGAAATTGGCAGGAGAGATGGGGAGATACCTCATCTTCATGCACATAATCAATAGCAAATCATTACTTAAGAGGTAAAGTGGTTAATGGTGTTTTTGTAGGGCAAGACATGCCTTGCATTTTCAGTCTTTGATTCATACTACTTAATATGCCATGAGATGGAGCTCAGTGAATGATTCACATTGTAAAAGCTCTCCACGCAGTTCCTGGTGCTACCTTTTGGCAAGTGTCTTGTGGTTGTTTCAGCATGTCTGTATCTGTTCTCCATCTCAGCCCCATAAGCCTTCAAGTTTGTGTTAGGCGAAGCCCTAACCCCAGACTTTGGAGGGGTAGCACCAATCAAAGCATATATGGGGCTCTTGCTAGGATCAGACACTTGTCTGAATCAAGTCCAGCCTGCAATATGGGTGAATTACAGCTCAGTCCAACCACAGGTACCAGCCAGCAACATGGACTGGAAATCTAGGGCTCATTTGACAATGAGGGTGGTAAAATGCTGGCACAGATTTCCTAGAGAGGTGTTAGATGCCCCATCCCTGGAAACATTCAAGGTCAGGCTGGACAAGTCATCGAGCAACCAAATGTATTTGAAGATGTCCCAGCTTGCTGTAGGGCAGTTGGACTAGATGACCTTTAAAGTCTCTTCCATCCCAGCTCAAACTATTCTATTGGACTTAATACAGTCCAAATCCTTCAGGACATACAAGCTCAAGCTACAGAGTCCGGCTTTGTGTGGTATAACAGTTCTTTCAAGCTAACGCTTACAGACTGCATCATGGCCAGCTTATGAACATTACTGCATCTTTCTGCAGCACAGCCAGGTCTCCTTTCATTTTGCCTCCTCTCTCAGTGAAGTGGTAATCCTCTCTTCCTCCAGTGACATTTAGCCCAGCAGGTATGTGTTTTCAGTGTGCTAGTCAAAGGCTGCATTAATGCTGCTGATAATAAAGTATCCCTGGAGATGCAGGAAGGTAGCCATGGGTGCAGCACAGGCTTTATCAAAGCCAGTGAGAAACCTGACTTCAGATCAATGCGCCAACTCAATGCTTATCAATGCTAAAGGAGAAGTATCAAGGAAATGAGGACAGACTCTTTGCAGTGCTGTCCAGCAACAGGACAAGGGGCAATGGGCACAAACTGAAACACAAGTTCTGTCTGATCAGAAGGAAAAATTTCTGTCCTGTGAGGGTGACAGAGCAGTGGAACAGGCTGCCCAGAGAGGTTGTAGAGTCTCCCTCTCCAGAGAGATTCAGAAATCTGCCTGGGTATGATAGTGGGCAGTTGCTGAAGATACTTTAGCAGAGGGATTGGGCTAGATGATCTCTAAAGGTTCCTTCCAACCCCTCATCATTTCATGATTCTCTGTTTCTGTAAACTGCCTAATGCATCTTTGAAGCATCCTGGTGCAGCAAGAAACCTAGCCTGATACATGCAGTGAAGGAACTAAACAAGGAGAAGTCCCGAAATCCTGCTTGTGAAGTTCCCTGGAACTTGAATCTGAGTGTGAGCAGCTGACAGCAGCATCAGTAACAAAAATGCCAGTTTTACACGAGAGGAGCATGAAGAGTTACAGACACTTGTGCCATGACAGGCGGTCCTGGGCAGAGCTGAGCATGTCCTGTGGAGGCCAGCCAGCGGGGCTGACCTGATGTAGCTGGGAGTTGAAGCTGGCACTCGATGCTTGACTTGAAATGGCCCAGGGACTGAACAGATGGCTCCTCTTTATTTGCATGCTACTTGGGTTTGTGAGTCAAGCAGAAGAATAACTTAATTTTTGACATTTGTGTCTCCTCAGAGCAGAATTTATGTTATACTGGCATTTTCGTGAAGGATGTTGCTTTAGGCACAAAACCCATCTTGGCTTTAACCCTAAAAGGTGACAAATAGGCAGAAACCATGTTCCTCCCCAGCTCTTTTGTAGGTTCTGCCAGGGAATATCACACTTACACAATGACCAAAGAATCAGGAGAAAACAGTCATTTGAGGCTTGTGGAAGGAAGGGGCAGGGTTGGAGTTAAAATGGACTGGAAAATATCTCATTTGTAGGCCTGAAATGAGAGGTTTTTTGTGGATGAGGTTTCCCTCCTATTAAAAATACCCTTCAAGGCCTGTGCAACTGCACAGGGGATAAATTTAGTAGAATCCTCTTCCTGCTGACATAAATTTAAGGAAAAATAATATATATGCCCAGGGTAGGTACAACATCTGCAAACCAATTACAAACCTGGCTGATCGCACCCAAGATGACAGTTGCTATGACTAGTGTGTCCGTGTTCCACCCCTCTGAGAGGGAAAAAACAGATCCTGTTTGGCTGTGCGGCATCTTCCTATGCCCATGACAGCTAATGGTCATTATCTAATAGCTTGAGTTCTAGGAGTCTCACCTCCTCACCATGATGGTTGTCCTGGTTGTCCTTGGATGGTCACATATGTGATACTCATGAGTTCAATTCTAGGTCAGTAATAAAAGGCAGAGCATAAGGAAACAAAGTGCATTTTTCTGCCTGACTGTAAAACTAGAGAGAGCCTGGGTAGGGGTGTGTGTCCTTTGGCTGATATGAACATAGACAAAGTGTGGCCAGCAGCACTGGGGAAGTGATCGTCCTCCTGTGCTCAGCACTGGTGAGGCCACACCTGACATACTGTGTTCAGTTTGGGGCCCTTTGGGGCCCCTCACTAGAAGAAAGATGCTGAGCTGCTGGACTGTGTCCAAAGAAGAGCAATGAAGCTGGTGAAGAGGCTAAAGCACAAGTCTTACGAGAAGCAGCTGAGAAAACTGGGGTTGTTTAGCCCAGAGAAAAAGGGAGCTGAGGGGAGACCTTATCACCCTCTACAACAACCCGAAAGGAGGTTTTAGAGAGGTGGATGTTGGTCTCTTCTCCCAGGTGACAAGTAATAGGATGAGAGGAAACGGCCTCAAGTTGTGCCATGCTTAGATTGGACATGAGGAAAAAAAAAATCTTCACCAAAAAGGTTGTCAAGCCCTGAAAAAGGCTGTCCAGAGAAGTGGTGGAGTTGTCATCCTGGGAAGCATTTAAAAGACATGTAGATGTGACGCTGAGGGATGTGGTGGGCTTTTTAGTGCAGGGCTAAGAATTGGACCCGAAGATCTAAATAATTCTCTGACTCTATGAAATATATATTTTTTTTCAAAGGCTGTACATTAAATACTGAAAGATATGTTCTTATCTTTCCAGTGGTCAAAGTGCAGTTCTCCTTCACTGGTGATTTTAAGTGAAGTATCAGATGTTGGTTAGGGAAACTGGTTTGTAACTGGTAGCTAGGGTATCCACAGCAGGGTTGTCTGTACTCTTGAAGTCTACATCTCCAGTGTGTTTTCTACACACTTTTCCACAACTGTTGAATTCACTGTGATCCCCCTCTTGTGGCAGGTCCAGCGCCTGCAAAATTTCCCTGCCTGTGTTTGTCAAGGCTTAGTGACATGAGGTTGTGGAACAAATGAAATATGATGGATTGGGTCAGCTGCCCCTCAGCTGAGCTGCTGTGACTGTCCTAGTGTGTACTAGAAGACAGTCCAAGCCAGGAAATAAAGTGCATTAGCTCAAACTTCTCTTGTTGACTCTTGACACAGCACCCGAAATTCCCAATTTATACTGGAGATGCTGACTGTGTTTACATACTCAGGATATTCTGCCTATGAAGTGAAACATGGTTTAAAGCACATTTATGGCATGTTTAGGAGGCATTTTCTTTTGCCACATAGGCATCCTATGACCACACACCAGAATGATTTAGGAGCCCCAGCTCACAGGCCTGACCTTGCTATATTACAATAACTTGGCCACATTTGATGGCATGAAACATGGGACATGCCTGGAGCACACAGGAACTGCAGTGTTCTTTGGATGCAAATACTTTCCCTGTATGATCTCCTCTACATCCCACATGGGGAAAAAAGTCCAGTGTAGTTCTGTCTCATTGCATTGGTCACTTTGAAAATTAGACTGAGCCCAGTGTTCACACAGAGATACTTGGATTAGGATCCCTGGCATGGAGGTCTGAGTCGTGGAGCTAACCCATTGTCTCTCCAGTGTATTGGGGGAGGGCAGGATCCTTACGGATTGAATTCTACGTATGGCTATCAGGTGACCATTTAAGATGATGACTCATAGAAGGCCTTGGGTTGGACAGGACCTTTAAAGGTCATCTAGTCCTCCTGTTCTATGGTGAGCAGAACCATTTTTGCCTAAATCAGGTTGGTCAGAGGCCCATCCAGCCTGATCTGGAATGTTTCCAGTGATGAGGTATCTACCATGTCTGTGGGCAACCTGTACCAGTATTTTACCATCTTTGTTTTAAAATGTTTCTTCCTTATGTCTATTGAATCTCCTCCCTCTTAGTTTAGAACCATCACCCCTTGTCATGTTACAACAAGCTCTGCTGAAAATTCTATCTGTATTTTTCTTGAAGGCCCTGTTTAAATTCTGAAAGGGCACAACAAGGTGTCCTCAAATGCCTCCACTTCTAAGACTGAACAATGAATTTTTTTCAGCCTGTCCTCATACCAGATATATTTCTATCCATCTAATAATTTATAGACCCACTGCAACAGGTCTCTGCCTTTCAAGTTCTGAGGACTGCAAAACTGGACACAGTACTCTGAGGTAGGGTCTGACCAGAGCAGAGAGGCCTTGACCTGCTGGCCACAGAGGGCCTGTTTCCTCCACTTCTTTTAGACCTGCAAGAATGTAGGACAGATACACTTTATGTCTTCTTTAAGATCCATCCATGCGATTAGGTCCAAGCTTGTGAGATCTGACACTTAAGAGCTCTTCGAACGTTCTTGCCACTTTTCATCTATGTTTTTATTTCAGAGACAAAACTGAAATAGCCTGGCATGGTGGGTGGGCTGTTTTCCAGGTGTGACACAATCATACCGAGATCCTTCTTTGAGTGTCAAAGGGCGAGACTCACCGTAGCACAGGGCCTGCACCAGAACCCTTCCGCAGCTGAAGCACAGCTTACAGCTGAAGGGATGGCGTGGTTAGCAGTGCTGCGTGGCGACAGTAAGGAACTGTACTCCCTCTCGTGGCTGTGCTCTCCCTTACCTCTTCTTAGATCGGAAGACCCTAAAGCTTCACGTCGACAGAGCACGGCCAGTTGAATTCCCCAGCATGACCATTTACCAGCACAACAGAGCCCAGCACTTCAGGCACTGGTAATTTCACTTATAATTTCATCAAACTGTAATTGTTTGGGCAAAAACTGCTATGCTATATGTCTGCCTTGGGCCAAAGTTCTCTGAAAAGTTTCAGCCAAATCATTTTGACTATTTCCAAGAACGGGGGGAAAACACAGTGCTTTGCCTGTGTTTTGAAAATAAATAATTCCATGTTTCTCAGAAAGAAAAGCCTCTATGTATTTATTGAAGAAAGAGCGTGAAATTTGGTCCCACTGTCAAAAAGTGTCATTTTCCACTTCCAGGAAGATTTTATTTATTTTGAATTAGTTATAAGCTCTGCAAGTCATCTTTCACATATCACACACAGTATCACACAGTATCACCAAGGTTGGAAGAGACCTCACAGATCATCAAGTCCAACCCTTCACCACAGAGCTCAAGGCTAGACCATGGCACCAAGTGCCACGTCCAACCTTGCCTTGAACAGCTCCAGGGACGGCGACTCCACCACCTCCCCGGGCAGCCCATTCCAGTGTCCAATGACTCTCTCAGTGAAGAATTTTCTCCTCACCTCAAGCCTAAACTTCCCCCAGCGCAGCCTGAGGCTGTGTCCTCTCGTTCTGGCGCTGGCCGCCTGAGAGAAGAGAGCAACCTCCCCCTGGCCACAACCACCCTTCAGGTAGTTGTAGACAGCAATAAGGTCACCCCTGAGCCTCCTCTTCTCCAGGCTAAACAATCCCAGCTCCCTCAGCCTTTCCTCGTAGGGCTTGTGCTCGAGGCCTCTCACCAGCCTCGTCGCCCTTCTCTGGACACGCTCAAGCATCTCGATGTCCCTTCTAAACTGGGGGGCCCAGAACTGGACACAGTACTCAAGGTGTGGTCTAACCAGTGCAGAGTACAGGGGCAGAATGACCTCCCTGCTCCTGCTGACCACACCATTCCTGATGCAGTCCAGGATGCCACTGACTCTCTTGGCCACCTGGGCACACTGCTGGCTCATGTTCAGGCAGGTACCAATCAGCACCCCCAGATCCATCTCTGTCTGGCTGCTCAACAGATCTGGTCACAGATTAACAACTTTGTTCTTCGAAGACTACCTGCAGCAGGCACAATCCAAACCGAGGCTGCAAAAGCCCGAGTATGAAATGGCTGCTTCCAGTACTGGAATTGGCAACTGGGGAAGTGAGGAAATGTGGAGAGAGAAGAGAGTTTCAAGGAGGTGACTGTAAGAGGTGTTTGATGGGTAAGAAATAAGTAGGTGCTGTTAAAGATCTCTTTATGAGAAGATAATACAAGCTGGCCTGGGAAGAATAATGATGAAGAAGCTTCCATCAGTGTTAGAAGATCCACTGCTTTGCTCCTTCAGAAGTGACTTGCTTCAGTGATGGGGCAGAAATCATAGAATGATTTGGAACTTGGAGGGACCTTTAGAGGCCATGTAATCCAATCCCTCTAAGATGTGCAGGAACATCTTCCACAAGATAAGGTTGCTCAGAGCTCCATCCAGCCTGATCCTGGCGTGTTTTCAGACATTAGGCATCTATCACCTCTCTGGACTGTGCCAGTGTTTCAGCACCCTCATTGTAAACAGTTTCTTCCATCTATCTATTCTGAATCTCCCCTCTTTTAATTTAATGCTATCACCCCTTGTCCTGCCACAGCAGGTCCTGCTGAAAAGTCTGTCCCTATCTTTCTTATAGGCCCCCTTAAGTACTGGAAGGTCACAATAAGGTCTCCTCAGAGCCTTTTCTCCAGACTGAACAACCCCAACTCTCTCAGCCTGTCCTCAGTAGAGGTGTTCCCGCCCTCTAATATTTTTTCTGGCCTACTCTGGACCTGCTCCAACAGGGCCATGTCTTTCCTATTCTCCAGAGGTCTCTAGAACTGGATGCAGCACTGCAGGTGAGGTCTGACCAGAGCAGAACAGAGAGACAGAATCACCTTCTGTGTCCTGCTGGCTGCACTGTTTTTGGTGCAGCCCAGAGTGTGCTTAGCCTTGTGGGCTGCCAGCTTATGCCCAGCTTTCCGTCCACCAGTACCCCTAAGTACCAAGTACTTCTCAGCAGGGCTGCTCTCAATCCTTTTCTACCTTAACCTGTATTGATGTCAGAGATTTACGCAGGTGCAGGACCTTGTGCTTGGCTTTGTTGAATCTCACAAGGTTCACAGTAGCCCAGTTTTCAAGCTTTTGCAGGTCCCTCTGGATGACATTTAATGCAACTATCCAATCAAGAAAAGGCAGCTGCCCTCAACACTAGATCACCTTCCAAGCTAAGCAATCTTCCCATGGAGGGAGACTGTCTTCTTATAGTTGGTACAGAGACAGCAGTAACAGATTCAGAGTTTGGTTACTGTGCCGTCACCCCAGAGGCAATTTCTGAGGGAAAGCAGGGATGCCTCGGGAGCATGTCTAGGGGACTTTCGGCTGGCACTGAAAGATCCAAGGTGGCCATGGGAGTGTTTGCCATCTGGCATTGCAAAGATGCAAGGCAAGCTGACTGGAGCTCTGGGCTGCTCCTCCTGGCACCCTTCTCCTGACATCTAAAGCTTGTGCTGGGTGTCTGGACAAAGCCCTACAGCATGCCCTGTGGACTCCAGTGCAGATAGCATCTGCCTCTCTCTTGTCCCAGCAAGAAGATTGTCTTCCTTTATAGTGCTGCAAACCAGATGCCAAAAACCCTCTTTTGCCATCCAGCGGAGGCAAGGTTGTTAAGAATGGAGGCGTTGGCACAAACTGCCCTGTGGGCAAATGGCAAGAAGCAGCAGTCCTAGTTCAAGAGGCTGTCTGAGTTTAGCAATAGGCTCTTGTTCCCAGGCTCTGGGCCACGGTAATTGGCTGAAGTGTACTTTGGGAATGAGAATTTTGCCTCCAGGAGAAAAAAGCTTTAGCACAGCTCTGCCGAGAATCCCGCTTAAACTCATCCATGCAAAGGGATGGGTGCCAGTTCCTCAGGTGGGTTTGTTACAGGCCTCCCCTGGGTGTAGCAAAAGCTGCTGTGAGCAGGCGCCATCAAGAAATACAAAAGTGGGGGCAGAAGAGGGTTGTGGATTTCAGTTGCTTATATGAAGTACCCTGCATTGATAGAATGGCATGTCCCCAACAGGGAGGACAGGAAGGCAGAGACTATTCTCTCTGTGCTCAGAGCTTTTGTGAACACAAGCCTGTGTTTCCCCAGTGTGCCAAGTATTTAAGTGCATCACTTGGTATCTAGGAACAATCAGACTACAAAGAGTTTCAGCCCTACACCCTGCCCTACCCCTGCTGCCCTGGATGCATTTGCATCCAGGGGTCTGACAATGATGAGGCAGGAGCCAGGCAAGATCTGCTCTAGCTGAGAGATCCCGAGTGTTTCTCTGTTGACTCCTTCCAGCTGCTTTGCCCAGAAGTCCTTCAGGCTTCAGGATTGTTTCCTTTCCAAGAGGAAGTATGGATTGAAGCAGGCACAACAACTGGAGTCTCATGATCTGCCTATCTCACATCTTCCCTGGAAAGGAATGTGGCTGTAGCTCAGGCCCATGGGCTTCTGAGTTGCCTAATGATGCTCTCACACTATGACAAGTCTCCTGTGAGCCCACTGTCGTGCACACCAGGTTCCATCTCAACATCTCACATGGCATTGGAGACCTATCTTTAGGCAGCTGAACCGTGCACCCTGGGATTCATGCTGCACACAGGTTATAGTGCAGACATTCCATCAGTAAGTTTCTCAAGGCTCCCTGTTCAGCCATACTGTCTGGATGAGTGCACTGTAGGAATGTGGTGGGTGTGTTCATGGAATGGTTTAGGTTGGGAGGTCCTTTTAAAGGTCATATAGTCTAAGTCCCCTGCAGTAAGCAGGGGCATCTTCAACTAGATCAGGTTGCTTAGAGTGCACTGTCCAATGCAGTTGGAATGTTTTCAGGGATAGGTTTTCTACCACATCTCTGGGCAACCTGTGCCAGTGTTTCACTACCCCCAACATAAAGTTCTTGCTTCTGTCCAGTCTATATCTCCCCTCTTTTAGTTTAAAATCATCACTCTTGTCCTGTCATAACCAGCCCCTCTAGAAAGACTGTTCCCTGCAGGCCACCTTTAAGCACTGAAATGCTGCAGTAAGGTCTCCCATGAACCTTCTCTTCTTCAAGCTGAACAACTGCAACTTTCTCAGCCTGTCCTCATAGCAGAGGTGTTCTACCCCTCTGATGTTGTGGCCTCTTCTGGACCCACTGTAGTAGACTGCTGTCTTTCCTGTGATGAAGACTCTAGAGCTGGGCACAGCAGGGCGAGTGGTGTGTCACTGGGCTGGAGTAGAGGGGTAGTGTCACCTCTCTTGACCTGCTGGCTACAATGTTCAGTCATTTCTTCCCAGAGAACTCCAGAGCTTGACCCCATGATCCAGGACAGGTTGCTGAATGAAACTCAAATTTCCCTATGGATTTTGACCCTCCCCTACACACAGGTCAGACATCATCACTTCCTGCTTGAGATGCAATAAGCCAGCATGATGGAGACCAAAATTCATCTGTTTTAATGGGTTTTACTCAGAGTATTTGTTTTGGCATTTAAATTACATGCACCTTTAACAATAAAGGATTACAGTTTCTTGGAGATCCCATGCTTACTGTACTCTACTAAATTTCCTTAATTGCCAAATTTGCAAATGCTACCAGACCAGTCACACAGTCAAGGCAAAGCACACCAAGCCCCGGGTTCTTGAGCAACTAATGCACCTTTTCACAGAAGCTAACTTTTCTGCAGATGTAGGGGAGACTATTTCCTTCATTTCCATTTGCTCAGCTCAATGATTTCTTCACCCAGGACTCAAAAAATAGTTAGCAATTGGAATAAGCAGAAAATAGTGGGATTGATCCTCTGGGAATATTAAAAAATAAATAAATTAAAAATAAGAGGTGTGAAAATCCTCTAGTTCTAAAAGTCATTTTTCTGGTATGTCTGTCAAGTCGGGTCACTGACTACAGGACATTCTTAGTTTAAGTTGGTTTTAACCAAACTGACTTTTCCCTTCTGTTTATCCAACACATTTAGGATTTGTCTCTGAGAGCTGTGGCTGGCAGCTAGCTGTGTCCATGCAGTTGGACTCTCTCATCCTTCAAAACAGAGGCCTTCTACTGACTGCTTGCTGGGGCACAAATCTGAGATCCATGAGAATAAATTCGAATAAACTGACTAATAGTTACTTTTTCCACTGTGATTCAGTTAAATGCTATTGAATTATGTGATTTGATACAAATGACTAAATATATGTGCAACATCCATTGTTCTATAATGTAAAACATCTATGTTTTAAAACCTCTAAAAATGGATATTCCTAATATGGTGACCTAAATATGTCTTCCTGTCCTGGAGTCAGAGAAAAGCAGAACTGCAAAGGACCTCAGCTGTTTGACGTAAGTGTTTTCTGCACCCAGAGCAAAGTTAACTATGATTTCAGGTCCAGTTCAATCCCATGTGTTATTACTGATCTCCACTGGTGGAAATTCCACAGTCTCTGCTTTGCTCACTCAGGCACCTATGAAACCAAATATAGCAAAATGCTGTATTTTGTTGGTAATCAGCATATACAGCATAGACTGTAGGCTGTTTGCAGCAGGTCTAGGGAGGTCCTTCTCACCTTCTACTCTACCCTACTAAGACCACCTCTGGAGTACTGGATCCAGTTTTGGGCTCCCCAGTTCAAGAAACAAAGAGCTACTGGAGAGAATCCAGCAGAAGCTCTGAAGATGCCTAGGGGGCTGGGGCATCCTTCTGTTGAGGAAAAGCTGAGAGACCTGGGAGTCTTTAGCTCTGAAGAAGACTAAGAAGGAAACTTATCAATGCTTATCAATATCTAAGGGGTGGGCGTCAAGACAATGGGGCCAGACTCTTTGCAGTGGTGCCTAACAACAGGACGAGGGGTGCTGGGCACAAACTGCAGCATATGAAGTTCCATCTGAACATACTCTTACCTGTGAGAGTGACAGAGCATTGGAACAAGCTGCCCAGAGAAGTTGTGAAGTTCTCTTCTCCAGAGACATATTCAAAAACCCACTTGAACACAATCCTGGGCAACTGCTCTAAGATGCCTTAGCAAGGGGTTGGAATCTCCAGAGATTCCTTCCAACCCCTACCATTTTGTGATTCCATGATTCTGTGATATTTTAATAGTTACCAGTGAACATCCTAAAGGGGAAAATAATTAAAAGAGAATTCTCATCACAAAACAAGGGTGAAATGTTTTTTTTCAAAGAACAACATTTGAAAATGTAGGTAATTTGGCTGAAGGTATTATTGACATTAGATGCCACCTCAAAACCTCTCACTCTTTATTTTTAACCTGGATCAGTTCATCAATCTGTTTTAATGCCAGGATGACTGAAAAGCACAAGCTGATGTTGTGAGCAGTCAGGGTGGGGAGTGCAGAAATATTTTAAGCTGGCATTGAGTAAGGGGGAATGTCCTCCTAAATTATACTGCTGCAGGCTCAGCGCTGCTGCTTTGCTCATCTTTGCCTTAACCCAGCAGGTTACCTGGCTTCTCTAGCAAGTTAAAGCAGAGAAAAGCTGCCAGGAACAAGCTCGGGGTCTCTTGTTGTTGTAAAATCATAACAAAGCATTCTGCTTTTCAAATACTCCTCTAACCCAATGGGAATAATTTGTGATGGAATCCTGACTCTACTTGTCCTTCATTTCATTATCTTTCTGATCCCGTCCAAAAAAAAACACTTAATAGTTAATAAACCTTAAAGAAATACAATCTTACAGTCAAATGTTGGGCTGAGCATCTGCTTCAATACTGGAAGGGGCTAGTCTCTGGCCTCTTTAATTGCCTTTTTGACCTTTTCAGAATACTGACTTTTACATCAGCCATAGGACAGCTGCACAGAATTGGTTACACTGAACCTCTGGCTATGGATCCCCTGCAGATGCTCCTGCTCCAGAGCTGTTTTGATGTTAACCTTTCCGTAGGTTCTGTTATCCATACCAGAAAGGCTCTTCAAAAACCCTAAGAGTCCTGGCATTTCCACAAATGTCCATAGGGAGGCCCAGTGGCAGTTTGGAAGAAATCCTGGTTCTGTGATGCCAGCTCTTCAGCCTGTGTCAAAACACAACTGCAGAGCCTCGTTAGCAGACATGAAAATGCTTCAGAAGAGTACTTATAGTTATGGCCTGAGCAACTGCTTGTGTGAGCTTCCTTAGCTGGCTGGGGAGGCAAATGAGAGACCACGAGGAGCAGGTGACTAACAAGCAGCAACAAGGTGCAGTCTTCCTTCTGGACCATCTCCTGCAGAATATTGTACAAGCTAATCATTTCTTGCAAAATAGTGCCTTAGGGAAGTTTTGTCTTTACATTCAATAACCCATGGGTTAGCACACTCCACACACTCCTTTGGAAGTGCTTGAGAAGACCTTGAAGACCCCTTCTCAGCTTTGAGGGGATAAGCCACCTGGCAAGTTATTCTGGAGTGGGGCTCGTTTAGCTTCTTTCTCTGTTTTGTATAAAATAATTAACTAGTGGAGAGAGAGAGGCAAAAAGAACATGTGAGTTTACAACTCATTGACAGGACATTTTTCTACAAAGAGAAAACCCAGTCCATGTTTTTAAGACTGTTTAAGTTGAACAGAAGACTGCACATAATTCCACAGACTCTGCCAAAGGACCCTCTTTGTGCCCAAAGGAAAACATAAACTAAGACTAATGAGGAGAGATGAGTGTGGATTTTCCAGGGCAACAATGACCATCACTGTCCAGGGATCTGTGAAGCCTGAACACCACATATCCCAGTTGTGGACCTCAGGCCCCAAGTCTTTTCGTGGATCAACTGTCATTAACATGGCCAAGCACTGCAAAAGCATCTGCCACTTTGGCATCCGAGTACAAATGATAAAACTAAAATGAAATAAGTATAATTTTCTTTAGTAAGATCCTAGCAGAATATCCCCACATCACAAAAGCAGGAAGGAACAAAGGGTTTCTGGAACAGCACCTCCTCAACAACATGGGTTTTGGTAGGAGTCAGCACTGCTTGTGGCCGTCTTTCCCTGTCACTCTTTGGCTGCACTGTTTCCAGCAGGGCACACCCTGCCAGATATTGGCTCCATCTTCTTGAGCAGAAGCTGCAAGTCTAAAGATCCAACTGGTGGTGATGAGGTTAAGGACATATGTAGTTCTGTCCTGCAGAAGTTTAGAGGTTCCTGAACTGCAAAGCTGATGTGCAAGAAGTAGAAGGCACATGATTAGCACAACTTTGTTGGAAGAGTTAATTTATTTTCTTCCTTGTTACTAAGATCTGTTGATGGAAAATTATTTTCTTAGGAACAGAAAGAGACACACTTTTTTTTTTGTCCAGTTCCTCAGTTTTGTAGTGTGAAAGGCCCTGAAGGAAAGATTTGCTCTATTATAGACTTGATTTAGCTGGAGCTGCCTCCTGGCCTTCCATCACTGATAGTCATTGCAATGGGAGCCCTTAGATAGTGGCGTGTTTAGAGAGCCTTTGTTCTTATGTTCGGTGAACTGATCTTCATCTGAGAAAGTATCACTCCCTGTCAGAATTAAAAAACAGCCCGTGAAAAAGATCAGCCTGACTTCAAAGAGATGTGGTTCTTTTCTTGTGGCCTCTCCTAACCTGCATGCAGCTGAAAAACTTGTTTGACCCAATTCATTGAAGGCCTCCTTCATCCCCTCTAACAGACAAAGACACACAAACAATGAGCGCATTCAGGTGCAGAAGAGGGAGGGAAACGCAGAGACCCAGGGGAGGCTCCCGCTGCACACACCCTGTTCCCACAGATAAGCACAAAGCCAGAGGAGTGACGGGTTATCTCGGGCAGAACCAGCTACATGCAAGGTCTCCTTGAAGTCAGTAGTGTGTGTGTAGAGATGATATCTTTTATTAGGCCAACTGGTAGAGTCAGAAAAGCTAGACAAACTCTTAAGCACACAAACCTTTCTTCAGGCTAGGGAAATATCTGGGTCACCTGAAGCCAGAAGGTGTATGAGATGTCCCTGGAGACACACACTGGGGTAGAAGGTGGAGAGACATAAGTAGTTCTAAGACTCTAAGAGAGATATGATAGTAGCCTGCAAGTACTTAAAGAGCACCTACAGGGAAGATGGGGAGAGGCTCATTATCAAAGGGTATAGTGATAGAATGAGGGGTAACAGTTTCAAATTGAAAGAGGGGAGATTTAGATCAGATATTAGAAAGAAGTTCTTCACTGTGGGGGTGGTGAGACACTGGAATAGGTTGCCCAAAGAATCTGTAGATGCCCCATCTTTGGAAGTGGGCAACTTGGATGGGCTTTTAAAGTCTCTTCCAGCCCAAACCATTCTGCATTCTGTGATGTTTAAGTGATTTTTTTTTTTTTTTTTTTTTTTGCCCAGTTTGGCTTTTTCACTTGCTGCATTGCATCTGATTTCTGACTGGCACTTGGCCAAGGGTGAAACTGCAGGAGCAGCTTCTTCCATCAGTTCAAGCTGCCATGAAAAGATCCTTCGTGGTCGTTACCATTAGGGTTACCCAGGGTACCCAGGCTGTCAGCTCTGGTCTTGGGGGTTTCCAACACCTGATAACGTACTCAGGAGAGTTCAGCAGTGGTACCAAACCACTCCCAGGCAAGGCTGACTGCAGTGGGCAGCGGGAGCACAATGCCAAACAGAGATGATCTCTGGATTTTTTTTCCTGTTTCTATTTTCACATATGCTCTAAGCTAAAATCTTCATCTTTAGATCAGTGATGCATGTATCTTCATTTCCTCAACCTGATATTCTCTCCTTTCTTCCTCCATTTTCTTTTCCAAGATAAATGTCCTAACATTTGCGGAGGGGAACTACTGCTTTTGCACTTTAGAAATGTGAACACGTCACTATAGCAATTATCTTTTACACTTAACTAAACAGGCCTAATGCTGTTAAGCTTAATAGGAACTTGGTCACCTCTAAGCACTTTTTATTAATGACTCATTGTAAAGTACATTATCACTGATGTCACTTTTTCAGTCCTGCTTCATTGCTGCTGGGTATAGAACTACCTCAATGCAAGCAGCTATCAGCCAGAGATCTGCCTAGTGCAGCACAAACAGTTCTGCAGGTTCTTCATTGAACGTCGATGATTACATGTGAGTAGAAGCCCAGATAAAACCAGCCAGTGGACAGCAGCCAGATGAGCATGGTTACCAACTGCTAAGTGCCTGAGAGGGCTTGGTGGCTGGTTCAGCACAGCCAGGAACAGACTAATAACATAGTATGTTATTTGGGTTTGGAGAGAATGCTGCTGGGAAAAAGGCCAAGGGATAAATTCATCATGGAAACTGAATGCCTGGAGGTGAACTTTGAGGTGGTTCTTCAAGGATGATTGAAATGTGTAAAAGTCTGCCCCTGAACACCATACATACAGCATGTTTGAACACAGCAATTACAACTCCACATAGCCTGGAACAGTCTGGTACCTCTTATCCCAAATCAATCACTATATACAAAAAGCCCTTTGTGAATCAGCTTCATATAGTCTAGAATTATTTTGTCTCAGTCATCTCCAATCACTCAGCTGCACACTATTCATGGAGGAGTCCTCCAAGATTATCCATAAGCAACCATACCACCAGTGTCTCAGGTAGTTCTTTGTAGGCATTAGTGAGGTTCTAAGAGGAGACAGCACCCTGAGTGATTTTAAGCTTGCACAAGTCTAATAGTCAAAAGGATTGAACACTGTGATACACAAGTTACCACTCAGTAGCAGAGATGTTTTCTATACACACTGCACCCATACCATAGACTCAAAAGACAGAGCCCTAAGATCATCAAGTCCAGCTGCCACCTAACACCACCATGAGCACTAAATCATGTCCCAAAGTGCCACATCCACATGTTTATAACATCTTCAGAGATGGTGACTCCACCACCTCCCTTGGCAGCCTGTTCCAATGAACACTCTTTCAGTAAAGAAATCTTTCCTAATATCCAATGTAAACCTCCTGTGGCTCAACTTAGACCATTCCCTCTTGTCCTATCACTAGTTACTTAAGAGAAGAGGCTAACACTCTCCTCACTACAACCTTCTTTCAGGTAGTCTTAGAGAGAAATAAGGTCTCCTGTTAGCCTAGAGACTAAAAAATCCCAGCTCTGTCAGCTGCTCCTCAGCTCTTCTCCAGACCACTCATCACCTTTCTTTCCCTTCTCTGGATCTCCATGCCTCTTTTACACCACATTGCCCAAAACTGAGCATGGTATCCAAGGTTCGGCCTCACCAGTGCTGACTACAGGAGGCAATCACTGCCCTACTCCTGCAAGTCAGGATTTTGTTGGCCTTCTTGGCCACCTGAGCACACTGAAGGTTTATGTTCAGGTGGCTGCCAATCAGCACCCATAAGTCCTTTTCTACTGGGAAGCTTTCCAGACGCTCTGCCCCAAGCCTGTAGCATTGCCTGGGGTTGTTACAATGCAGCTGCAGGACCTGGCATTTGGCCTTGTTCAGACTCATGTAGCTGACCTCAGCCCATCAATCTAGCCTGTCCAAATGCCTCTGCAGAGCCCTCCTTCCCCCTAGAAGATCAACACTCACGCACAAACTTACTCAGGGACTACTCAATCCCCCTCATTCAGATCACTGACAAAGATGTTAAGAATGGCTCCAAAACTGAGCCTTGGGGAACACCACTCATGGCTGACGGCCAACTGGACTTAACTCCATTCACCATTACTCTTTGGGCTCAGCTATCTGGCCAGCTTTTTACCCATTGAAGAGTACACCTAGGTCACGAGCCATCAGGTTCTCTAGCAGAATGCTATGGCAGACAGTCTCAGTCCAAGTAGACAACATCCACAGCATCTCCCTCATTCACCAGATCGGTCACTTGGTCATAGAACATCAGGCTGGTCAAGTAGATTACCTTGGTTGTCCTGCATATGCTGTGTCAATGCACTCAGGGTGAACCATTTCCTGATCTTTCCCAGCTCCAAGATCAGGCTGACAGTCCTGTAATTCCCTGTATCCTTCCAGCCCTTCTTATAGATGACTGTCACACTGGCAAGCCTCCAATTGTCTGTAACCTCCTCTGTTAACCAGGACTGCTGATGAATGATGGAGATTTGCTTGGCATGTTCCTCCACCAGCTCCCTCAGTACATTCATGTGGAGCCCATAGAATCCCATAGACTTGTGAATGTCCAGATGGTGCAGCAGGTCATTAACTGTTTCCTCCTGGATTACAAGGGGATTATTCTGCTCTCCATCCCTATCTTCCAGTTCAGGGGGCTGAATACCCTGAGAGTAACTGTTCTGACTATTAAAAACTGAGGCAAAGAAGGCATTAAGTACCTCAGCCTTCTCCTCATCCTTAGTGGAAATGTTGCCCTCCCCTGACATCCACTAAGGAAGGGATATGGCGAACATAACACCCATCTTCAAGAAGGGGAAAAAGGATGACCCTGGAAACTACAGACCAGTCAGTCTCACTTCTGTGCCTGGAAAGATCATGGAGCAGATCCTCCTGAAAGCTCTGCAAGAGCAAATGGAAAACCAAGCAGAGCTGATTGGTGGTAACCATGCAGAGCTTCACCAAGGGCAAATCATGCCTGACAA
>WAAF01007328.1:0-35880 GCA_013400475.1 Tricholaema leucomelas
TGAGTTTACTCTACCAGGGGAGGGATCCACCAAACCTGGGACACTGCCTGAGATGAAACTTCTATCTTCCTCAGGTATTCCCCAGGAGCTCTGTTTTAATAAGACCTCAGTAGCACTACCTGAAGTGGAAGAATCTGTACTGCATACAGAAAAGGTTATATATATATTGAAAAATATGATGCCATTTATGATGATGTTCATGGAGCTCAGGAGGGAATAAGTAGCTCCCATCTCAGTTTGCCAGACTTTATGAGCAATTGATTTGTCTGCTCAGATAGGGAGAATAATAAAACCAAAACTGTGCCTACAGTTTTTAGTTGTAGTAGAGAAACACTGTCAAGCAGCCTAAGGGAGAAATGTCTCTGCTGCAGAGGGACACAGTGGTCGCACAGCAGCCTACAGGTTCTTACAGAGTGCACTTCATTTCATCTGTACACAGCACCAAGGCTGTGGCCCACCTCTGGTCCTGCACTGGGTTTGAGCTGAGCTGGAGTTAACTCAAAGCATCTTTCTAGTGTTGTGCTTTGCAGTGCTGTAGCTGTGTGTTGATAAGGCAGCAGTGTTTTAGCTGCTGCTAAGCTGAGCATCCAGGCTGTGATTCTCCAGCATCTCCCTGCCACAAGAGTCTGAGGGGACACAGCCAAGCCAGCTGACCCAAACTGGCCAAAGGGGTAATCCATGCCATGTGATGTCAGCTCAGCTAGAAGAACCAAGTGAAAGAAGGAAGTCTGGAGAGAATTGCCCATGCTGTCTGTCCCCCAGGGGAACCTTTACACATGGAGAGCTCTGCTTCCCGAGACCAACCATCTTCCTGCTGGTGGGAAGCAGAGAACCATAGAATGGTTTAGGTTGAAATGAACCTCAAAGATCATCCAGTTCCAACCCCCTGCCACAGGCAAGGACATCTCCCACTAGAACAAGTTGCTCAAGGCCTCATCCAGTCTGGCCTTGAACACCTCCCTGGGCAACCTGTGCCAGTGTCTCACCACCCTCACTGTAAAGTACTTCTCCCTAACATCTACTTTGAATCTCCCCTCTGCCACTTTAAATCCATTACCCCTCATCCTGTCATTATAAGACCTTGTCAATAGTCCTCCCCAGCCTTCCTGTATCCCCCTTCAGATACTGGAAGGCCACTCTAAGGTCTCCTTGAAGCCTTCTCTTCTTCAGGCTGCAGACCCTCAACTTTTGTAGCCTGTCCTTGTAGCAGAGCTGCTGCAGCCCTCATGATTCTGATTCTATAATTCTATGCAGGTGCTTCCTACAGGAGAATTTCACGGTCTCACAGTCTCACAGTCTCACAGTATCACCAAGGTTGGAAGAGACCTCATAGATCATCAAGTCCAACCTATTACCACAGAGCTCAAGGCTAGACCATGGCACCAAGTGCCACGTCCAATCCTGCCTTGAACAGCTCCAGGGACGGCGACTCCACCACCTCCCTGGGCAGCCCATTCCAGTGGCCAATGACTCTCTCAGTGAAGAACTTTCTCCTCACCTCAAGCCTAAATTTCCCCTGGCGTAGCTTGAGGCTGTGTCCTCTTGTTCTGGTGCTGGCTGCCTGAGAGAAGAGAGCAACCTCCTCCCGGCTACAACCACCCCTCAGGTAGTTGTAGACAGCAATGAGGTCTGCCCTGAGCCTCCTCTTCTCCAGGCTAAACAATCCCAGCTCCCTCAGCCTCTCCTCGTAAGCTGGCAGAGGGGAGATTTAGACTGGATGTTAGGAGGAAGTTCTTTACAGTGAGGGTGGTAAGACACTGGCACAGGTTGCCCAGGGAGGTTGTGGATGCTTCCTCCCTGGAGGCGTTTAATTCCAGGCTGGATGAGGCCTTGAGCAGCCTGCTCTAGTGGGAGGTGTCCCTGCCTATGGCAGGGGGTTGGAGCTGGATGATCCTTGAGGTCCCTTCCAACCTAAACCATTCTATGATTCTATGATAAATGATAAACCATACGTTTTAGAGAGGGAAAACAGGAAGATATTAGTTGGATATGGACATTTTCATCAGTACCAGATAAATCAATACAGTCTACTGATGTAAATTACATATTAAAAGCAGAGTGAAAATGAAAGTTAATCATCAAGAGAAATGGCAATTCTGTTTGGTAGTTGCTGGAAGAATTATCAGGTAACTGAATTCAGAGGAAAATTCAGAGATTGTTCCTATAAGAAATGACTTCTCATTTATTCACAATAAAATGTAGTTATTGATTATTATGGCTTTCTGATTCACAGAATCACAGAATTAACCAGGTTGGAAAAGACCTTCAAGATCATCGCATCCAAAGTATTACCCAAATCTTGCCTCTTTCTTGCTTGGGACAAGAGCCTGAAGCACAGCCCTGTGAGGAGAGGCTGAGGGAGCTGGGGTTGTGCAGCCTGCAGAAGAGGAGGCTCAGGGCAGAGCTCATTGCTGTCTACAACTACCTGAAGGGAGGCTGTAGCCAGGTGGAGTTGGGCTCTTCTGGCAGGCAACCAGCAACAGAAGAAGGGGACAGAGTCTCTTCCAACCTGGTTGATTCTATGATTCTGTGTCTAGGGAGTGGGGAGGCTTATTTATCTGTGGGTGTACATTTGTACATATATATTTGGGGGGGGTCTAGGCTGGATGTTAGGAGGAAGTTGTTGGCAGAGAGAGTGGTTGGCATTGGAATGGGCTGCCCAGGGAGGTGGTGGAGTTGCTGTCCCTGGAGGTGTTCAAGCCAAGCCTGGCTGGGGCACTTAGTGCCATGGTCTGGTTGATTGGCTAGGGCTGGGTGCTAAGTTGGACTGGCTGAGCTTGGAGGTCTCTTCCAAGTTGGTTGATTCTATGATTCTGTGATTCCAGTTACAAAGGAAAAACCCTGTTTGTAGTCAAGTAAATAATTGTAAACAGCTAAGCTTTCAAATACTGAGAAAAAAAAAAGTCAGTCAATAGACATATGAGATTTACAAGGGGGAAATGGAGTTTTTAACTTTGCTTCAGAGGTGATTTAGCATACTGCAGCTTTCAAGGCCTGTGAACCTTTCAGTCAGCTGAGATTAACCTCCCTATTAAGATGAATTGTAGAGTTGGGATTAAGAGATTTTATCAATCACTCGAATTCAAACTAAAGGTAGCAGAGTACTAGGATAGTGATAGATATATCTATATTGTGTCAGCACCAGCTGAGTTGAATTGACACTGTAATAGACTGAATGTAGTCAAACATGAGAGTAGAAGTTATTAATAAAGATTATTCTTGATGAAAATGCAGATAACACTGCAGTGACAATTCCTGGGGTAGAGTTCTTTTAAGAGCATGCATTGATCTGTAAACATCTGTGCTGGTTGGAGGCTAATCAGAGCATTCTAATGGGAGAAATTAGATCACTGGCTGTAAAAAGAAATAATCATAGAATCACAGAATGTCAGGGGCTGGAAGGGATCTTGAAAGCTCATCTGGTCCAGCCCCTCTGCCTGAGCAGATCACACAGGAACACATCCAGATGGTTCTTGAATATCTCCAAAGAGGAAGACTCCACAACCCCCCTGGGCAGCCTGTTCCAGTGCTCTGCCACCCTCACAGGGTAAAAATTCCTCCTCAGGTTCACATGGAACCTCCTATGCCTCAGCTTCCACCCTTTGCCCCTTGTCCTGTCCCTGGGCATCACCCAGCAGATCCTGGCTCCAGCCTCCTGGCACTCACCCTGCACATCTTTATCAACATGACTGAGGTCACCCCTTAATCTCTGGACTCTCCCCAGCAGCTCCCTGTCCTTGAACTGGGGGCTCCAGAACCGCACACAATACTCCAGATGAGGCCTCAGCAGGACAGAGTAGAGGGGCAGGAGAACATCCTTCGACCTACTAACCACAGCCCTTCTAATCCACCCCAGAATGGCATTGGCCTTCCTGGCCACAGGAGCACACTGCTGGCTCATGGCCACCCTTCCATTCACCAGGACTCCTAAGTCCTTTACCCCTTTACCCCATCAGGTCAGTCCCCAACCTATACTGATCCCTTGGGTTGCTCTTCCCCAGGTGCACAACTCTACACTTGCCCCTGTTGAACTTCACTCAGTTTCTCCCTGCCCAGCTCTCATCCTGTCCAAGTCTCTCTGAATGGCAGCACAACTCTGCTGTGGCAGCCACTCCACCCAGCTTGGTGTCCTCAGCAAACCTGCTGACAGTGCCCTCTGTGCCCTCATCCAGGTCATTAATGAACACACTGAATAATGAATAATAGTGGTCCCAGTGCTGAGCCCTGAGGGACTCCACTATATCTCCAATTTAATTTAAAACAATGATAAAGTCTCTGTCATTCACTGGTTTGCCAAAAGGGATAAATGCTAAAATGTAAGCAGTTTGTCCCCTTTGCTGTGGGACCTTGCTCCTTTCACCTCTCCTTCGCTCCGCTCTAGTACCTTCCTCTAACAGATACCAAGTAACCTTTGCTGGTTGTTTTGTTTTCTGTCCAGAAAAGAGAGGGAGAGAGGCTTTTTGTCCCTTCTGGGCAGTTTCTTTGTCCAGGAGGGAATTTGGATTTCTGTATGATTTCTAATGTGCATCTAATTGTAACTACTTGTAATCATACTGTGTATATATGCTTCTAAGTTTAGCTTTGCTGTAAAGAGAGATTTATCTTGCTGCCAACTCATCTGAGCTGGTCAGAGCTGGTAGAACACTTCAGGGGAGTTCCTTAGCTCACCACAAGACCTCTATGAAACAACCTGCTAGGGCTTCCCGAGCTGTGAAGGCTTCTGGCTCTGCAGGGACAGTATGCAGGAGAATGAGATCGCTGCTTTCCTTCAGTAACTACACCGTGCATCAAGAGGAAGGGGTAATTTGTTGTGACAGGTACCCTTTAAAGAATCTCAGATCAAACATTTGCATACTTGCACAAGAAAGTCACTGATTTCTTATGTGCACTGAGGACAGAAACTGAGCTGAAGTCCTCTCTGCCAGACCAGGCTGTGATACCTCTATTCATATGCACATCTCTGTGTGAACGAGACCCTACCTGCTTACAGGGTACTTACAGGAGGGTAATCCTGAGAACACTCAGGAACGTATTTTATGTCTTTCTCAGTAGAATCATACAATCAACCATGTTGGAAGAGACCTCCAAGCTCATCCAGTCCAACTTAGCACCCAGGCCTAGCCAATCAACTGGACCATGGCACTAAGTGCCCCAGCCAGGCTTTGCTTCAACACCTCCAGGCACAGCGACTCCACCACCTCCCTGGGCAGCCCATTCCAATGCCAATCACTCTTTCTGCCAACAACTTCCTCCTAACATCCAGCTTAGATCTCCCCTAAATATATATGTACAAATGTACACCCACAGGTAAATAAGCCTCCCCACTCCCTAGACATAGAATCAACCAGGTTTGAAGAGACCTCCAAGCTCATCCAGTCCAACCTAGCACCCAGCCCTGGCCAATCAACCAGACCATGGCACTAAGTGCCCCATCCAGGCTTTTCCTGAACACCTCCAGGGATGACGACTCCACCACCTCCCTGGGCAGCCCATTCCAATGCCAATCACTCTCTCTGGCAAGAACTGCCTCCTTTACATCCAGCCTACATCTATCCATGCATAGCTGTGTATCTAATTCAATACCCCAAAGTAAGAGGCAGAGCATGAGAGAGCTTTTGGCTGTTAAAGCCCAGGGCTGAACTATCAGAATCCATTAAGGATGAAAGTAACACAGTTAGTAGGAAAATAAAATGTGAGAGGTACCTCTAAAAAATGTTGAGGAGTCATTAAAGCACTAGAGAAGGCTAAGGCTACTTCCTTGGCAGGCCATCTAAGTATTTGTATTCATTTCTTTAAGTGACTGCTCTGAACAGGGCACAGCTTTCTCTATTCTTCAGCCCGCTGCACTACAAAGGAGATGCTGTATTTTGGGACCGAAGTGAAGCCTCACCTTGTGACCAAGACTGAGGCTGCAGCAGCATCTGGCCTTTAGTAGAAGGTGAGATCACCTCCACATTTATGCCTTGCATTGTCTGCTCCATTCATTCCTGCTGTCTGGCATCTCTTAAACCCAGGATGCAGCTGACGAGAGGACTGCAGTACTGCAGGCTGGCTGCTTTCTTGCTGACTCAGCCCACCGGAGGAGGTGAGATCACCTCCACATTTATGCCTTGCATTGTCTGCTCCATTCATTCCTGCTGTCTGGCATCTCTTAAACCCAGGATGCAGCTGAAGAGAGAACTGCAACTCTGCAGGCTGTCTGCTTTCTTGCTGACTCAGCCCACTGGGGGCTCAGCTCATTTCTTCACTGCTACAGAAGCTTCCTTACAGTGGCGGTGAGGAAATATTTTTAGTTGATTAAAGCCTCCCAGAAAGTTAAAGCTAATTTGTCAGTTCTCAGATGAGCTGTTCTAAACATTGTGCTCTCTGGTTGTAGAGATAAATTGAAGGCAAACTGGGATGGCCCTCCACCACCTCTGCTCAGGCTGCAGCACTCACATCAGTTGATTTGGGGAAGAATAACTCCCTCTTTTGCACGAGTGTGCTGCACTTGTGAGTGAAGCCAAGTGCCACACATTTAAAGGGAAAGCAGGGCTGAAAGGGTCACTGACCTTTGGCTTAGGAAGTATGGAGTCCAGTTTCAAGGCATGAGACTAAGCTGAAAGAATAAAACAGGCTGGCTTCAAAGGGGAACAAAATGAATACCAGTGACAGCAAATTGTACTCTGACTTACTCCATGGTGAACATGGTGAACAAATACTTACAAATGGTATTGTGCTATGCCCCATCTTTAGAGAGATGCTGACAGGTAAGGACAGATGAAAAGAAAAGTAGGGACATGGAGGAGGAACTCTGCTTGGTGTCAGACTGGAAGGGAAACCTGAAGCTAGGCTATATAAAAGTAGAAAAGTGATGTGGACCACACAGCAGAATAAGACTCACAGAATCAGAGAATGGCTTAGGTTGGAAGTGACCTCGAAGCTCATCCAGTTCCAACCCCCTGCCATAGGCAGGGACATCTCCCACTAGAACAGGTTGCTCAAGGCCTCATCCAACCTAGTCCTGAACACCTCCAGGGAAGGAGCAGCCACAACCTCCCTGGGCAACCTGTGCCAGTGTCTCACCACCCTCACTGCAAACAACCCTTTCCTAGCATTTACTTTGAATCTCCCCTCTGCCACTTTAAACCCATTCCCCCTTGTCCTGTCATTACAAGACCTTGTCAATAGTCCCTTCCCAGCCTTTCTGTAGGTCCTCTTCAGATACTGGAAGTCCACTATAAGGTCACCTCCTCTCTTCTCTAGGCTGAAGAACCCCAACTCTCTCTGCCTGTCTTCATAGCAGAGATATAAACAATCATAGAACCAACCAGGTTGGAAGAGACCTCCAAGCTCATCCAGTCCAACCTAGCACCCAGCCCTAGGCAATCAACCAGACCATGGCACTAAGTGCCCCATCCAGTCTGCTCTTGAACACCCCCAGGGACGGTGACTCCACCACCTCCCTGGGCAGCCCATTCCAATGCCAATCACTCTCTCTGGCAAGAACTTCAGTTTCTCATTCACCAGCACCCCCTAGTCCTTTTCTGCAGGGCTGCTCTCAATCTCATCATCCCCCAGCCTGTAGGATTGCCCCTTACACTTTGCCTTATTGAACCTCAGCCCACTTCTCCAGCCTCTCCAGGTCCCTCTGCATGGTATCTCTTCCTTCAGACGTATCAACCACACCACAGCTTGGCATCACCTGCAAGCTTGCTGAAGATGCACACAATCTCACTGCCAATATCATTGATGAAGATATTGAACAGCATTGGTCCCAATACAGACCCTTGTCACCTATCTCCATCTGCACATTGAACCACTGACCACCACACTTTGCTTGTGATCTTCTGACCAGTTCCTTATTCACTGGACAGTCCACCCATGAAACCCATACCTCTCCATCTGAGAGAGAAGGATGCTGTGGGGGGACAAAGAACAAGGGAAATGTCAAGAAGAACAAATGAAAACTACTTAAATGTGTTAAAATGCCTCACAAACAACTTCCCTTCATATGCAAATGTGCTCTTAGACATTAAATTATAGTTTAATTCATGTCTTCCAATACGCAGTAGAGTGCCCAATGATCAGCACAGGCATCCACAGTGTTTCTGGAAGCAGCCTGCATCTTTGGAGAACACTGAGAGCTTTGTATAACCCAAACCAAAGAGTGGTTATACCACAGACATGTTAACTGCAACAACAAGAAGGACAACAGCAAACAGAAGCCACTTTCAATGCATTCTCCTTGCTTTAGATATTATTTCAGTCTTCCCCACATCCATGTGCAACACACAGAGAGTGCAGAGCACATGAAAATATCTGGGGGAAAGGGACTGTGGAAATCTTCCTGCAGATTTTAAAGCACTTTGGATTAGTGCCTTTAGCACTAACTCTGTTATGTGACAGGGCCATTTACCTTTCAAACCTCAGGCTGGGTCAAGTAATTGCATCTGGGAAATAGAGCTTCCATTTCTTCCCAGGGCTTTCATGGTCACATTATTGGACAATCTATTTTGACAGTCTTCATTTAAATGTTTTCTTACTTCATAGTAATAAAAGAGATGAAAATGGAGCACAGAAATCTCAGGAGTGATGTATGAACTTGATCATGATAAAAAATGTGAACAAGACCCTTTCTGCTATGTACGTACAGGGAGGTAATCTTGAGGCCACTCAAGAATACATTTTATGTCTTTCTCAGTAGAATCATTGAGTCAACCAGGTTGGAAGAGACCTCCAAGCTCATCCAGTCCAGCCTAGCACCCAGCCCTATCCAGTCAACCAGACCATGGCACTAAGTGCCTCATCCAGGCTTTGCTTCAACACCTCCAGGGACAGTGACTCCACCACCTCCCTGGGCAGCCCATTCCCATGCCAATCACTCTCTCTGACAACAACTTCCTCCTAACATCCAGCCTAGACCTCACCTAGAACAACTTGGGACTGTGTCCACTTGTCCTGTTGCTGGTTGCCTGGCAGAAGAGGCCAACCCCACCTGGCTACAGCCTCCCTTCAGGTAGTTGTAGACAGCAATGAGGTCTGCCCTGAGCCTCCTCTTCTGCAGGCTGCACACCCCCAGCTCCCTCAGCCTCTCCTCACAGGGCTGTGCTCCAGGCCCCTCCCCAGCCTTGCTGCCCTTCTCTGGACACCTTCCAGCACCTCAACATCTCTCTTGAATTGAGGAGCCCAGAACTGGACACAGCACTCAAGGTGTGGCCTGAGCAGTGCTGAGCACAGGGGCAGAAGAACCTCCCTTGTCCTGCTGCCCACACTGCTCCTGAGCCAGCCCAGGATGCCATTGGCTCTGCTGCCCACCTGGGCACTGCTGCCTCCTCTTCAGCTCCTCTCTCCCAGCACCCCCAGCTCCCTCTCTGCCTGGCTGCTCTCAGCCACTCTGTCCCCAGCCTGTAGTGCTGCTTGGGGTTGTTGTGGCCAAAGTGCAGAACCCTGCACTTGGCCTTGTTCAGTCTCATCCCATTGGCCTCTGCCCACCCATCCAGCCTGGCCAGGTCCCTCTGCAGGGCTCTCCAACCTCCAACTCATCTACACCTGCTCCTAGCTTGGTGTCATCTGCAAACTTACTGATGCTGGACTCAATCCCCTGCTCCAGATCATCAGTAAAGAGGTTGAACAGGACTGGGCCCAGCACTGATCCCTGGGGCACACCACCAGTTGCAGCTGCCAACTGGATGTGGCACCATTCACCACCACTCTCTGTGCCCTGCCATCCAGCCAGTTCCTGACCCATTTCAGAGTGAATCTGTCCAAGCCACGAGCTGCCAGCTGTGCCAGGAGCTGCTTGTGGCAGACGGTGACATTCCACAGCCTCGTACTTTAGGTTATTCCAGATGGCACAGCCATGAGGAGTGGGACTATACTCAGACAAATATCGAAGGTGATCTGTTCCAGCCCTAGGATCCATGGTTTCGAGTGCAGCACCAAATATCTCAAGTCTTGTGATGACAGAAGTCAACATGCAGTGACACAAAGAGCACCAGTGTCAGGCCATATGGTAAGTTCCATGGACTCACTACCTTTCTTTTCACAGAATCACTCAACATTAGGGGCTGTAGGGGACCTTGAAAGATAATCTAATCTGATCCCCTGCCAGAGCAGCATCACCTAGAGTAGATCACACAGGAACACATTCAGGAGAGTTTTGAATGTGCCCAGACTCCACAACCTCTCTGGGCAGCCTGTTCCAGTGTTTTGCCACCCTCACAGTGAAAAGGGTTTTCCTTATCTTTAGCAGAAGCTCCTGTGCTGCAGCTTGCACCCGCTGCCTCTCGGCCTATCATTGGGCACCCCTGAGAAGAGCCTGGCTCCATCCTCCTGACACTCACTCTTCACATATTTATGAACACTGAAGAGAGCACTCCTCAGTCTCTTCTCCAAGCTATAAAGCCCCAACTCTCTCAGCCTTTCCTCATAAGGGAGATCATCTTTGTGTCCCTGTGCTGGACTCTTTCAAGCAGTAACCTGTCCTTCTTGAACTGAGGGGCTCAGAACTGGACACAACATTTCAGGTGCCCCACCAGGGCAGAGCAGAGTGGGAGGACAACCTCTCTTGACCTAATAAGCACATCCCTTCTAATGCACCCCAGGAGACCATTGGCCTTCTTGGCCACAAGAGCACATTTCTGGCTCATGGTCATCCTGTTGTCCACCAGGACTCCCAGATCCTTATTCCCAGAGCTGCTCTCCAACCTGCATGGGTCCATGGAGTTGTTCTTTCCCAGACACAAGACTCTACACTTGGCCTTGTTGTATTTTACCACATTTCTACCTGCCCAACTCTCAGCCTGTCTAGGTCATGCTGAATGGCAGCACAGCCCCATGGTGTAGCAGCCACTCCACCCAGTCTGGTGTCATCAGCACACTTGCTGACAGTGCACTCTGTGCCCTCATCCAGGACATTGATGAATATATTGAATAGTATTGGTCCCAGTACTGACCTCTGAGGGACTCCACTAGTCACAGGCCTCCAGTTAGACTCTGTCCCATTGCCCACAACTCTCTTGACTTCTTTCCTTCAACCATTTCACAATCCACCTCACTACTCAAACACCCAGACCACAGTTCCTCAGTTTAGCTGTGAGGATGCTGCTGGAGTCATCATAGAATGGTTTGGTTGGAAGGGACCTCAAGGATCATCCAGCTCCAACCCCCTGCCATAGGCAGGGACACCTCCCACTAGAGCAGGTTGCTCAAAGCCTTATCCAGCCTGACCTTAAACACCTCCAGGGAGGAAGCATCCACAACCTCCCTGGGCAACCTGTGCCAGTGTCTCACCACCCTCACTGTAAAGAACTTCCTCCTAACATCCAGTCTAAATCTCCCCTCTGCCAGTTCAAACCCATTCCCCCTCGTCCTGACATTCCCAGACCTTGTCAATAGTCCCTCCCCAGCCTTCCTGTAGGCTCCCTTCAGACACTGCAAAGCCACTCTAAGGTCTCCTCGAAGCCTTCTCTTCTCCAGGCTGCAGAGCCCCAACTCTCTCAGCCTGTCCTCAGAGCAGAGCTGCTGCAGCCCTCTGAGCATCTTCGTGGCTCTCCTCTGGACTGGCTCCAGCAGTTCCATGTCCTTCTTGTGTTGGGGGCTCCAGAACTGCACACAGTACTCCAGGTGGGGTCTGAGGAGAGCAGAGTAAAGGGGAAGAATCCCCTCCCTTGCCCTGCTGGCCACATGCTTTACTGAAATCAAGATAAATCAGAGATAAGCACATGAACTGACTTAACCATTATTTCCCAACGATGCTGAGTGGCAGCATTTACCTTGTGAGAAGCACTCATCTCCCACTGCTTCATTCAAGGGATTTCCCAAACTACTTCTAACCTATGAATCAGCTTCATAGGGCTTGGAAAATAGATGTAATGAAATAGCAGCAGTTTGAGAGATCCTACAGCAGAAGTGAAAATAGAGGTCATTTGTAACAGTGGCTTAAGTGAATAGAATAAGAAACCACATGTACGAAGTAGGCTCATGACACTGCAGTTATATCTGATGCTGGTCCACTGTGCACCTGTACTCATTATCTTCTTCTTCACCCAAAGTACTGGCCTTCAGTAACACAATATGGCATCATCACTTCTCTCACCCTCCATCAGGCAGTACATTTCTGTGTGATTTGTACACACACATTTCTTACAATGACAACTGGCATCCAGGTAAATGCAGTCAGAAAAATCCCTTACAAAGCAAGGGAAGAAGCACCTCTTTGCTTGGTATCTCCTTAATAAGCAATGCATTACTTGTGTCTCAGAAGAAGAGGTTACAAAGTGTGAAGAAGTCTTCCCTTCATGGTGAATCAGCAAACTGGACCTTCACCTTCTATTTTAAAAGGATGACTACTGCATATATTGCCTCAAGACTCCATAGACTCCACAGCAACAAGGACAAAAGATACCTTTCCAACTTGTATTTCAGGTCTAGTTCTTTACCAGTTTGGATCTCAGAGAGAATTTCCAGCTCTATTTTATACTAAATAAATCCACTCAGTGGACATGTCAATATCCCCAAAATACTCTAATTAGCTGGGGGGGGGGGGGGGGGGGGANGGGGGGGGGGGGCTGAATGTGACCCTTGCATTGCAGCTACTACAAACAGCTTAAGTGCAGTGAAGAAGTAAAGCAAAGCAACTGTTGAGACAGACCTTGCGTGGGATATAAGAAGCCTGGACTGGCTTGGGCTGAGAGAGAGGCAGGAAAAACAGGACAGCAGTGCCCAAAGCTTTAACTAACTAAAGAGGAAACTTTACAGTTTCAAATTCTTTCTTTGCTATGTAATCAGAAAATGTGCAGTCAGCAATCTGTACTGGAACTGTACTAAACTGGAACGTTAAAAGTGGGAAACAAAGTGAGACCATCTCCAGTAGAATCATAGAATCAGTCAGGGTTGGAAGGGACCACAAGGAGCAGCCACTTCCAACCCCCCTGCCATGCCCAGGGACACTCTACCCTAAAGCAGGCTGCACACAGCCTCATCCAGCCTGGCCTTAAACACCTCCAGCCAAGGGGCCTCAACCACCTCCCTGGGCAACCCATTCCAGCCTCTCACCACTCTCATGCTCAACAACTTCCTCCTCACAGCCAGGCTGAATCTCCCCACCTCCAGCTTTGCTCCATTCCCCCCAGTCCTGTCACTCCCTGACAGCCTAAAAAGTCCATCCCCAGCTTTTTTGTAGGCCCCTTCAGATCCTGGAAGGCCACAAGAAGGTCACCTTGGAGCCTCCTCTGCTCCAGCCTGCACAGCCCCAACTCTTTCAGTCTGTGCTCACAGCAGAGCTGCTGCAGCCCTCTGAGCATCCTCCTGGCCCTGCTCTGGACACACTCCAGCATCTCCACATCCCTCTTGTCCCAGGGGCTCCAGAACTGGATGCAGTACTCCAGGTGGGGTCTGACCAGAGTGTAGTAGAGGGAGAGAATCCCCTCCCTGGCCCTGCTGGCCACACTTCTCCTACTGCAGCTCAGGCTCTGGTTGGCTTTCTGGGCTGCAAGTGCACACTGCTGGCTCCTGTTCAGCTTCTCGTCCAGCAGGACCCTCAAGTCCCTCTCCTCAGGGCTGCTCTTCAGCCACTCACTGCCCAGCAAATACTGCTCTACTGATCCATCCTTACCTGACTGGCTGGGAAAGCCCAGTTTACAGAATAAGAACCTTGAATTCACATCTCCCTGATTGGAGTTAACTACCATAAACATTACTACTGTGGCATTAAAACACTGTTTATGAATACTTCTCTTTCAATCCCATTGTAACATAGGAATCAGCTATTCTGTCTTTAATGTGCTATCCTTCTATTACAGACCAACATGGCATAGCAGCCTTTCATAAATGTACCAAAGGGAAGGTAAATGATAGAACCATAGAATGGTTTAGGTTGGAAGGGACCTCAAGGATCATCCAACTCCAACCCTCTGCCTTAGGCAGGGACACCTCCCACTAGAGCAGGTTGCTCAAGGCCTCATCCAGCCTGGCCTTGAACACCTCCAGGGAGGAAGCATCCACAACCTCCCTGGGCAACCTGTGCCAGTGTCTCACCACCCTCACTGTAAAGAACTTCCTCCTAACATCCAGTCTAAATCTCCCCTCTGCCAGTTCAAACCCATTCCCCCTCGTCCTGACATTACCAGACCTTGTCAATAGTCCCTCCCCAGCCTTCCTGTAGGCTCCCTTCAGATACTGCAAAGCCACTCTAAGGTCTCCTCGAAGCCTTCTCTTCTCCAGGCTGCAGAGCCCCAACTCTCTCAGCCTGTCCTCAGAGCAGAGCTGCTGCAGCCCTCTGAGCATCTTCGTGGCTCTCCTCTGGACTGGCTCCAGCAGTTCCATGTCCTTCTTGTGCTGGGGGCTCCAGAACTGCACCCAGGACTCCAGGTGGGCTCTGAGGAGAGCAGAGCCAAGGGGCAGAATCCCCTCCCTTGCCCTGCTGCCCACACTGCTCTTGCTGCAGCCCAGCACAGGGTTGCTGTCTGGGCTGCATGTGCACACTGCAGGCTTATGTTGAGCTTTTCATCACCCCAGACCCCCAGGTCCTGTTCCTCAGGGCTGCTCTCAGCCATTCCCCACCCAGCCTGGAGTTGTGCTTGGGATTGTACATACTTTTGATACCAGAGCAACTCCTCCCAGATCCTCACTCTCCACCCTGGCAAGGAATCAAAAAATCACTCTATTGTTCACTTTGTTCCCTAAAAGCCAGGGCTGTCAAATTATTTTCTGCTATTAACAGCTCTGCAGGTTAAATTTTCCCAGTTTCTGTTCCTGTTAGTGAACATGTGTGTTGAGAACTGCACTCACTCTTCCTGATAAGGTGCTACAGGTGTCTTGTTTATGACATTGGTAATTCCTTATCTCTACAGGCAATGCCAGAGGATACATCTTAGGAGTGTATCTGCCTTTTTTACAGATGCATTACCTGGGTGGTTTGTAATAATTCCCGTTTGGACACCCTCCTCCTGCACTGCTGGTTATTGATGACACTCCATTCTACCACACTTCATCCCATCGATGGTTTTTCAATCTCTACAGTCATTAGGTTTTTCCTCTTTCACATTAGAATCACAGAATCAGTCAGGGTTGGAAGGGACCACAAGGATCAGCCAGTTCCAACCCCCCTGCCATGCCCAGGGACACCCTACCCTAGATCAGGCTGCCCAAAGCCTCATCCAGCCTGGCCCTAAACACCTCTAGGAATGGGGCCTCAACCACCTCCCTGGGCAACCCATTCCAGCCTCTCACCACTGCTCATGCTGAAGAACTTAGAATCATAGATAACATGGTGGGTCGCTGTCGCAGCTGGTGCCTGTACTTTTCTCCCTGGCCTGCTTTCTGTGTAACTAATCCTTCTGTTTCCTAACCCTCCTGGCCAATCTTCAAAACTCACCTTGCACATAAGGCAAACTCTGGGATAAGATAGAGGGGTGGAAAAAAGGTGGAAGGGTGGTTGGAAGCCCCTCCTGGGGACTCAGGTTTCTGGGAGGGCTGTTGTGTTTCTGCATCACCTTTAACTTGTCTATTTCTGTCTATAGCTGTAACTATTGTAACTCTCTGCTTGTATATTGTGCTGAGCTGTGACTATAAAGCTTCATTCCTTAACCTCCATCTGGCTGAGTCTAGTCTGGGTGATTTCATAAGAGTAAGGGGGTGGGTAACACCCAAACCACCACAGCACCTCAAAGATCATCCAGCTCCAACCCCCCCACCATAGGCAGGGACACCTCCCCCTAGAATCCAAATGAAACAAATAATTGCCAAATGAACCCATCCCCACCCAGCCATACTGATGACATGCAGGCAAATTTTAGACAGTCATTAATTTTTTTTCCCCATCAAAAGAGTTTAAATATTCATTATTGCCTTGAAAATTTTATATTTAATCCTACAATGATGTACCTAAAAAAAAAAATATTAGAAGGAGAAGATTTCTATCCTAATTTTAATATTCTCCTACTCACCTTAGGTGGTTTAAAGGGGTAGTCTGGTGAAAAGGTAATGTCCAGGAAGAAAACACCACCTTCATATACAGACCCTGGAGGCCCCAGTATAGTTGACCTCCATTCATAAATGTTGTCTCCTTTGGGTCCAGCACTAAAATGGAAAACAAAATGATAACATCATAACCACATACCATGAAGAATTTACTGCACCATTTATACTTTACCAGGAGCACTGTTCGCTGCTGGCTTTGCAATAACACTACAAGTTGCAAACTGTTTATCACATTCAAGCAGTTAGTCTTGGACTAAAGATGTAACAGGTGGCCTAAGCTCTGTCAGTGAAATGATACATTCAGCCAGAAAGAAGTACTAAGCTCGCATTATAAATTATTCAAATAAGCACAGAGAAATTTCCAACTGCCTTGTTTCGAATATTGTAGTGGGCAGATGTGAAGCATTTACCATGCAGGAGCACAGAAAGTCTTGCCACTCTCTTGCCTCATAAGCCATCCTATAGAATCACAGAATAGAATCAAACAGCCTGGAAGAGACCTCCAAGCTCATCCAGTCCAACCTAGCATCCAGCCCTGGCCAATCAACCAGACCATGGCACTAAGTGCCCCAGCCAGGATTTGCTTCAACACCTCCAGGCACAGTGACTCCACCACCTCCCTGGGCAGCCCATTCCAATGCCAATCACTCTCTCTGCCAACAACTTCCTCCTAACATCCAGCCTAGACCTCCCCTGGCACAGCTTGAGACTGTGTCCCCTTGTTCTGTTGCTGCTTGCCTGGCAGAAGAGACCAACCCCACCTGGCTACAACCTCCCTGCAGGGAGCTGCAGACAGCAATGAGGTCTGCCCTGAGCCTCCTCTTCTGCAGGCTGCACACCCCCAGCTCCCTCAGCCTCTCCTCACAGGGCTGTGCTCCAGGCCCCTCACCAGCTTTGTTGTCCTTCTCTGGACACGTTCCAGTATCTCAACATCTCTCTTGAATTGAGGGGCCCTGTTTTCATCTAGCTCCTCATGCACTTCCTCATCAGGCAGAAGCAGTATAATTACACACATTATTATACAGCACAGGCCATATGAAAGATTAAGCAGGGGACAAACAACCTTGCAGCTGCACTTTCCAAATTACTACCCTAAGGTCCCCAGTCACTAGTAGAGAAAGCTACTTTACTCTGCAATTGTTACCCTGCTTTAAACATATTATAAACAGAAACTGGCTTAAATTGTTGGATTATGTTGATTCAAAGTTCTTGTTTAAAAACACAATACTGAACCAGTACTTAAAATGTACAAAACATGGGAAACAAGAAAAATCTCTCACCCACGTGGTCATTTCCTAAACAGAATCAAGTTAAAACCAAATAGAAGTTCTTGTACATGCCTCTGTCCTGGCAGGCTGACAGGCCTGTCGGATGTCCTGCCTTGCCCCACCCTTCTGCTGATGGGGGAATCAAGAGCAGGAGGAAAACAAAGGCTTGGGCCATTGTGTCACCTCCCAAAGTGTACCTACAGGTGTTTAGGTACTTGTTTGTGCCTTGCCCAAATGAGGGTGAGCCAGTCCTGGTTTCAGCTAATATGGTCAGTTTGGCAAAAGCCATTTTGATTGGTCAATCTCTGTGGCCAAAGGAGCCTTTGCCCTTGGGCAAGTAATAGAAATCGAGCTACGTTGCAAGCAGTTGTGCTGCTTCTGCCCTGCTGCCTCTGCCTCACAGAGCTGCCTCTGCCTCATGGAGCTGCCTTTGCCTGACTGCTCTTGGACAATGTGTTCTGCTCAGCCTTGTGCTTCAGACCAGCTTAGCCCTGATATTTTGGTATTGAAATACCTGGAAACTTAAGTGTCTCAAGTTTCCCAGGAGAAGGCATTTAAGTATCTCACAACGTGGAAAGAAGTGCCACTGACATCATGCTCCCTGCACCTCTGCAAACCTCTGTGCCAAGAGAAACCAGGATCAGGTCAGAGATCCTCTGCCTCTTTCCCAACACCCTGGGAAGATCTGGAAGCCTCTCAATGGCTGAACAGTTCCAACACTGCCACAGAGGAGCCAGGGACTAGCTTGACATTTCTGCTCCCCGCAGTGAGTAGCACAGACTTGCTCTAGGGCTCCAGGCTGCCTATTTGTAAGTGAGGCAAAGCCATTTTGTGGCCAAACATTTTGCAGTTCTTCTGATTCTCCTAAAGGAATGAATTGTCCACAAGCATCCTTGGGAAGAGTCTCCCAACCAAATTAGAACCCAAATGTAACTCATTTGTACAGAGCTGTGGTTGGGGCTTGCTGGAAATAAAATTAACTACATATTTTATATCCCTGCCTCCTTAATTGCCCCAACTAAATCAATATGTGAAAGTTGTTTTCATAGGATCATATAATCAGCTAGGTTGGAAGAGACCTCCAAGCACTCATTTTACATCACCCATAGTACAAAATCAGCAATTGTTTTAAAGATAAAAGCTGGCTTTTGAAGTGTCACAATAGCAGAAGTGTTGCCATGCATATTTCACAGTCTCTATAATCATAGAATCATAGAATCAAGCAGGTTGGAAGAGACCTCCAAGATCATCCAGTCCAACCTAGCACCCAGCCCTAGACAATCAACCAGACCATGGCACTAAGTGCCTCATCCAGGCTTTGCTTCAACATCTCCAGGGATGGTGACTCCACCACCTCCCTGGGCAGCCCATTCCAATGCCAATCACTCTCTCTGCCAACAACTTCCTCCTAACATCCAGCCTAGACCTGCCCTGGCACAGCTTGAGACTGTGTCCCCTTGGTCTGTTGCTGGTTGCCTGAGAGAAGAGGCCAACCCCACATAGCTACANATCTGGAAGCCTCTCAATGGCTGAACAGTTCCAACACTGCCACAGAGGAGCCAGGGACTAGCTTGACATTTCTGCTCCCCGCAGTGAGTAGCACAGACTTGGCCTAGGGCTCCAGGCTGCCTATTTGTAAGTGAGGCAAAGCCATTTTGTGGCCAAACATTTTGCAGTTCTTCTGATTCTCCTAAAGGAATGAATTGTCCACAAGCATCCTTGGGAAGAGTCTCCCAACCAAATTAGAACCCAAATGTAACTCATTTGTACAGAGCTGTGGTTGGGGCTTGCTGGAAATAAAATTAACTACATATTTTATATCCCTGCCTCCTTAATTGCCCCAACTAAATCAATATGTGAAAGTTGTTTTCATAGGATCATATAATCAGCTAGGTTGGAAGAGACCTCCAAGCACTCATTTTACATCACCCATAGTACAAAATCAGCAATTGTTTTAAAGATAAAAGCTGGCTTTTGAAGTGTCACAATAGCAGAAGTGTTGCCATGCATATTTCACAGTCTCTATAATCATAGAATCATAGAATCAAGCAGGTTGGAAGAGACCTCCAAGATCATCCAGTCCAACCTAGCACCCAGCCCTAGACAATCAACCAGACCATGGCACTAAGTGCCTCATCCAGGCTTTGCTTCAACATCTCCAGGGATGGTGACTCCACCACCTCCCTGGGCAGCCCATTCCAATGCCAATCACTCTCTCTGCCAACAACTTCCTCCTAATATCCAGCCTAGACCTCCCCTGGCACAGCTTGAGACTGTGTCCCCTTGGTCTGTTGCTGGTTGCCTGAGAGAAGAGGCCAACCCCACATAGCTACACTGATCCAGGCCAGGATGCCATTGGCTCTCCTGCCCACCTGGGCACACTGCTGCCTCATCTTCAGCTACTGTCCAGCACCCTCAGGTCCTTCCCTGCCTGGCTGCTCTCCACTGCTTAAGGTTGTTATGACCAAAGTGTAGATTCCTGCACTTGGCCTTGTTCAGTCTCATCCCATTGGCCTCTGCCCACCCATCCAACCTGGCCAGGTCCCTCTGCAGGGCTCTCCTACCCTCCAACAGCTCCACAGCTGCTCCTGGCTTGGTGTCATCTGCAAACTTACTGATGCTGGACTCAATCCCCTCATCCAGATCATCAATAAAGATATTGAACAGGGCTGTGCCCAGCACTGATCCCTGGGGCACACCACTAGTGACAGCTGCCAGCTGGATGTGACACCATTCACCACTGCTCTCTGGGCCTGGCCCTCCAGCCAGTTCTGGACCCATATCAGAGTGAATCTGTCCAAGCCATGAGCTGCCAGCTGTGCCAGGAGCTGCTTGTGGCAGACAGTGTCAAAGGCTTTGCTGCAGTCCAGGCAGACTACATCCACAGCCTGCCCCACATTCACCAGGCAGGAACCTGATCATAAAAGGAGATCAGGTTGGCCACCTGTCCTTCTTAAACTCACGGTGGCTGGGCTGATCTTTTTGATCAGAAGTCTCTCTGATAGTGGCATTTTCATAATGTATATTATTTTTATTTGTTTTGCTTATATATTTAATTGCTCTAACATTTGAAATGAGCAGTCTTTAATTAGTATAGTTGGAAAAGGCTCCATCTGCTAGTTGAACTGTTTCAGCATGTCCAGCTACGACCCCAGCCTGATCACAATCTGAGGATGCTGATTAACATTAATTGAAGGTTTTCTTTGCAAATGAGAGATGAAGCTTTATTAAGTGCCATTATTAATTTGAAGAATAGCTTGAATTATATGAAGTGTGAGCAGAGTGCTGTTATGGATGCTGCCTGCTAGAGCGCTTGCTGGCAGCGAGGCTGTTACTGATCCATGTGCACAGCTAACAGCTGGCATTAAGGGCAACAGCATGCACAAGCAGAACATTTTTTCACTTGCACGTTAATAATACAGAAAGTTTGACAAGTGTATGATCTTTGTTTTCCTTCTTTCCTAATTATCAGCCCTTTATTTATCCACACTATTGGCAACCAGAATGATGATTCATCAGCCTTCACCAGAGAAAATTCTCACATGCACGAGACCTCAGCCAGAAACTTACTCTATAGGGTTTATAATGCAAGAGGATTTAATTGCCCTTCTCTCTAGATGGATATTTGCCCAGCACACTGAAACCCAAATATTTTGCATTTGGTTTGATTTATATTCCAGCTCTATTAATGTTACTGGCAACTTAAACCACAACTCTCTAAGAAAGCAAACCAAACATCCCAGTGCCAGAATCAGAGAATCATAGAATCAAGCAGGCTGGAAGTGACCTCCAAGCTCATCCAGTCTAACCTAGCACTCAGCCCTATCCAATCAACCAGACCACGGCAGTAAGTGCCTCATCCAGGCTTTAAGTTCTTCATCCAGAAGTTCTGTTTCCTTTGCATAGACAGATTCAGATGTGCACCCGCTGGGTCGAGGGCAGACTAAATCTGTCCTGAGCTCTACTGACCCAGGACCAGAGCATATGCATGATAACCCACTGCTACACCAGTCAGCTTCAGGGGAGAAACAGTAGGGGCTGCAGCAGCTCCAGGTGCAAGTGGATAAACGCTAAGGATGTGGTGGCTAGCAGACGGGCAGGTTTCCTGTCAGGCCATCAGAACAGCCTCCTAGTCTGAGCTCTGATGATGAAACCCCAGTGAACCTGCAGGACAAGGCAGACAAGGGGCACAGTGAGAAGCCAAGCTGTGTGACTCTGGAGCTGCCACTCCCCACGCTTCCAGTGTTATCTCCCAGGCAGAATTTGTAACAGGACTGAGGTGGTGCAGCTGAGCACAAAGGCCCTGGAGACCTGATGCTAGCAACGGCTTGCCAAGAGCTAGCTCTCAATTGCTATTATTTCACTATAGGTGATGAGACAGAATATTGTCTGGTTTACCTGCTGGGGAGGCTTTGCCCACGGGAAGAGGTGCAGTGGGTGGGCAAACAGCCAGCCTTCTTCCTCTTCCAGAACGACATCAGTACAGGGGTATGAAATTCAGGGCAAAGGAGTCAAGACATGTAAAATGGTCTCCTTTGTATTCCACTGTCCTTTCCCACTCCTTATATATTTTCATTCTGCTGCTGCTTCCCACATACGTACTTGCAGGTCAAATGTATGCATACCAGTTACAGTTAGTAGCAAAAGCCTTTAAAAGCTACTCCAAGTGAATTAACTTTGCCAAATTGCCACAAGTATGCTCAATGCACTGAGTCCTTCCTATTCTCTCAATATGTTTCAAGCAGGCAGCCACTTCAAAGCAGCGCTGCTAAAACCTGCTTGTCCAGTACAGTCCATGTCCAGTACAGTCCATGCTGAACACTAAGCTTTCCCAGCATTTAGAACATCCTGAAACACTGAATGTAAGATCACACAGTTGGAGAGTTGCATGGAACCAACAGTGTATGTGCGACATGCCATGTGCTAGCTAGAATGTTTTGGTGAGAAGGACTAGATCAGAGGCTGTGAAATGAAAACAAAGGTGATGTCTACTTCCCTCACAGTCTTGCTGAGATGTGTAAAGAAGAAAAGCAAAACATAGATTACGTCACTTGCTCTCTTCACTCTGGGCTTTGCTCTGGGCTTTGCTCTGGGCTCTTTGCCTGCTGGGGAGCTGAGGCTGCTGGCTGAACTCCATCTTGCTTTCTAACCTCACCCTCCATTTGCTTTTGGCTGATTCACCTTTGCTTCTTAATCCCCCTGGCTGAGCCTCCATTCTTCCTTGGGACTGGGGTAAGGTTGAGAGGGGTAGGGGGAAGGTGAGGGGGTGGTTGAGAGCCCCTCCTGGGGACTCAGGTTTCTGGGAGGGGAGTTGTGTCTGTATTACATTTTACCTTGTCTATTTCTGTCTATAACTGTATATACTGTAACTATCTGCTTGTACATTGTGCCAGCTGTAAATATAAGCTTCATTCATATTTCCAGAGGCAGCTGAGTCTAGTCTGGGTGATTTCTAAAGTGTGGGGGGGTGGGGGACACCCAAACCACCACATGCCAGATGAAAACCTACCTGCAGGACTTAAGAATGCACAGTCAAGCTTTAGTTTTATCAGAGCTGTAACTTGTACACAAATGCACTTAATTTTCAGACAACTCCAAAAATGTAAAATACAGGAATTGAAAGAAACAAGAGTGTCCCAGATTTGTTAAGGAGTTGTCTGGAATAACTTAGCCAAAACAACAGTATTATTTTCTAATCTACCTGATGGTAGATGACGCTCTCCCAGGGCCTATACATGGAATTAGCATAACCTTGTACTGTAGAAAATAAGGACTACATTCACTGTCTTCCCTTCCAGTCTTGGTCTTTGGATCTTGGTGGTATCCACGTTTAAAGTGGAACTGAACTCTTTAACAGAAAGGAAAGGCGAGCTCACAGCACAAAACCAAGGAGTAAGAAAAGCAGTTGTAACATAAATGGCCTTCTGGTTCCAACATGTTAACAGTGCACGTGGGAAAGCGATCAGGCCAAATAAAAGACCTGTCAGCCCGACCTCAGTGCCAGGCAAGGTCATGGAACAGGTCATTTTGATTGCCATCAAACAGCACCTACAGTATGGCCAAGGGATCAGGCCCAGCTGGCACGGGTTTAGGGAGGGCAGGTCCTGCCTGACCAACCTGATCTCCTTTTATGATCAGATTCCTACCTGGTGAATGTGGGGCAGGCTGTGGATGGAGTCTACCTGGACTTCACCAAAGCCTTTGACATTGTCTGCCAAAGCAAGCAGGGCAGACCTCATTGTTGTCTACAGCTACCTGAAGGGAGGCTGTAGCCAGGTGGGGTTGGTCTCTTCTGGCAGGCAACCAGCAACAGAAGAAGGGGACACAGTATCAAGCTGTGCCAGGGCAGGTTCAGGATGGATGTTAGGGGGAAGTTCTTGCGGAGTGATTGGCACTGGAATGGGCTGCCCAGGGAGGTGGTGGAGTCACTGTGCCTGGATGTGTTCAAGCAAAGCCTGGATGAGGCATTTAGTGCCATGGTCTGGTTGATTGGCCAGGGCTGGGTGATAGGTTGGAGTGGATGATCTTGGAGGTCTGCTGCAGCCTGGTCGATTCTATGACTGTGTCTGGAAGGCCATCTTCAGGACTTAGATTCTTCTGGATTGTGTGAGCTTAATTTCATTTTCATCCTTATCCTTTATAGCAAGTCAGAATAAATCAAGACCAGGTTATTACACTAATTTTGTCCTCCATGACTTAAAATTTCATGGCATTGTCTATATGACTTAAAATTTCATGGCATTGTCTATGGCAATTAATGCTTATTACTGCATTATCCAGCATGAATTGCCTTAGCACACAGAAACACCTTGCACAACTGGGGTACTCCTGCACTGAATGCAGTCCATGAAGGCTGCAGACCTGCTGAGCTATCTTCAGTAGTATTTGACAGCAGAAAGAAGAGGGACACACTCTGGTCTCTTCCTTTGCTTTTGACTTTGTAATTGAAGAGATTTCCCTCTGAGAAATCCATCACAAAATGACTCCACTTGTAAGATATGTAACACTTTTTTTCTTGCAATCTTGTTTCTTGCACATCTAACAGCTCTGCTGGAGCAGCTCCTGCTTCTAGCTGCTCTTTGTGAGTGCTTCTGGGAAGCCAGCTGTGCAAAGGGTAAAGTGCATAGAGAAGTACTGGAAGTTTGGCAAAATGATTTAAGAGCACAGCTGGTGAGAGAAGAGGATGGATGTGACAAAACAGTGAGATATGCCTCCTGAGAAGCTCATACGAGGCCACATTAAGATAAACCTCTGTTTTGAACATGGTGACAGTACAAAATCTGGTCCTAAACAGAAGTGTTACTTTGGCCTGTACCACAGACTTGAGCATGGGAACAGTCACAAGACCAGCGTTAAGGCTGAGCTGGCAGAGGGGTTGCTCAATAATTTCAGTCAGGGAAGCAGAAAGTCAACATGAGTTATACTGATGCTAACATCATCAGGTGGCTCAGACCTACCTGCACATCCAGCCCAACCCTGTTCAACAAAATGCAAAAAGAGTGCCCCTGAGAAGCACTGGCACCACAGCTCCATGAGCAGCCAGAGTTCTTGGCCATGCTCTCCCACTGCTCTGCGCCTGGCTTTGGAATGGACACAGCACTCATCATCTCTTGAACTTCTTCTACTCTTCTCCCAGTTCCCTCTCATTTCCATTCTGGAAGTCTACTTGATCCACCACCTGTCAAACCTTCACCCTTCCTCTTCAAAGAATCATAGAATCAAAGAATCATAGAATCAACCAGGTTGGAAGAGACCTCCAAGCTCATCCAGTCCAACCTAGCACCCAGCCCTAGACAATCAACCAGACCATGGCACTAAGTGCCTCATTCAGGCTTTGCTTCAACACCTCCAGGGACAGCGACTCCACCACCTCCCTGGGCAGCCCATTCAAATACCAATCACTCTCTCTGCCAACAACTTCCTTCTAACATTCAGCCTAGACCTCCCCTGGCACAGCTTGAGACTGTGTCCCCTTGTTCTGTTGCTGCTTGCCTGGCAGAAGAGACCAACCCCACCCGGCTACAGCCTCCCGTCAGGTGGTTGCAGACAGCAATGAGCTCTGCCCTGAGCCTCCTCTTCTGCAGGCTTCACAACCCCAGCTCCCTCAGCCTCTCCTCACAGGGCTGTGCTCCAGACCTCTCACCAGCTTTGTTGCCCTTCCCTGGACACCTTCCAGCACTTCAACATCTCTCTTGAATTCAGGAGCCCAGAACTGGACACAATACTCAAGGTGTGGTCTGAGCAGAGCTGAGTACAGGGGCAGAATAACCTCCTTTGTCCTGCTGGCCACACTGCTCCTTTGTTACTGATAATTCTTCTTCACATAACCTGTATTTTCCATTTTCTGCTGCTTTGCATGGTGGCAATTCATTGCTCCTTCATAGTGGATTCCTCCTCCCTTCAGGTACATGTAGATCCCCCTTTCCCTCACATCTCCCTTATCTTTCTCTCATCCACAGCCATCAATACCTCTCAATTTTTTTATCTTTCTCCAGAAGGAAGGAGGGGGTGGAAAATGGTGCAGGGTAGTTTTATTACAGCACAACAGTTACTCATTTTGTTTCTTTTCTGCCCTTCTTGGAAATGTAGGAAATGAAGAGCAAGCAGAGTGGGTGCTGCACCAATCTGCAGCAACAGCAGCTTAGGAGGGCAAAAGGGAGTGAGGGCTGCCTGCCCTGGTGCTACACCCATATCAGCAGGTACTTTTATGGACAGTGGCTACAGCAGCCAAAGGAATACAGCTCTACAAAGCAAACCCAAAGAGATAGCAGCAAGCACTGAGACTGCCTGTGGCAGCAGGCACAGCTGTCTGGTTAATGACACCTCTGCCATGAATACAATTAGCAGCCTGGCCTCAAAGAAGCAAAATCCAAGGACAGTTAAAAAAAATGAACCTCTTCAGAATTAGAGACAAGTGCTTAGTTTGCATATCATATTGATGACTTAAACTCTTCAGTAATTGAACCCTTCCTAAATTCGTATATGCATATCTTTTTTTTATCTCCCCTGCCCTAAAAGTCTTCCATCTGCACAGCATAAAAAGCCCCATTATCAAAATAGTGCCAGATACTCATGGTTCTTACATGTTATTACCTACAACAAAGTGTAGAAGGTTTTCAGCATTAGATCTGAGGCCCAAGAAATCTAAATTATTCTAAGAAAGCTACCAAAAAGAACCAAAGGAGAGGTTTAGTTTACTTTAACTAGACACTGCATGCAACACAAGGCTGGGCTTTCCATAATGCAACACTCAGCTCTGGGGCTAGGCTAGGACCAGTGTTTTTGGTAACCCTGTAATATTACTAGGAGTTCATGCTTTACGTATCTTGGAATATCAACCTAATTAGACAAAGCAAGCATGATTTTTGGTAGCTGTCTTTCATTAGAGTTAATTATTCATAATAGGCACTGACAGGAAAGTGACTGAACTACTTTTCACTCAGAAATGCTCTGGCAGAAAGAAAAACATAAGATAAATCCCTTACCCTGCTTCCATTTCCCTCAGAACTCAGATGAACAACTGGATCAGACTTGCTCCCAGTTTTACAAGTTTTCTGACTGAGACCATCTTTCCATCTTTCAGCACTCTAAGTGCACACACCATGAGTGCTGTGTCCAATTCTGGGCCACTCAGTTCAAGAGAGATGTTGAAGTGCTGGAAGGTGTTCAGAGAAGGGCAGCAAGGCTGGGGAGTGGGCTGGGAGCACACACAGGGCTGAGTAACCTGGGGGTGTGCAGCCTGGAGTAGAGGAGGCTCAGGGCAGACCTCATTGCTGTCTGCAGCCACCTGAAGGGAGGCTGTAGCCAGGTGGGGTTGGGCTCTGCTGCCAGGCAACCAGCAACAGAACAAGGGGACACAGCCTCAAGCTGTGCCAGGGCAGGCCTAGGCTGGATGTTAGGAGGAAGTTGTTGGCAGAGAGAGTGATTGGCATTGGAATGGGCTGCCCAGGGAGGTGGTGGAGTCACCGTCCCTGGAGGTGTTGAAGCCAAGCCTGGCTGGGGCACTTAGTGCCATGGTCTGGTTGGTTGTCTAGGGCTGGGTGCTAGGTTGGACTGGATGAGCTTGGAGGTCTCTTCCACCCTGGTTGACTCTATGATTCGCTGATTCTATGCAAGCATGACTTTTGGTAGCTGTCTTTCATTAGACTTAATTGTTCATAATAGACACTGACAGGAAAGTGACTGAACTACTTTTCACTCAGAAATGCTCTGGCAGAAAGAGAAACATAAACCCCTTACACCACTTCCATTTCCATTTTAAGTCAGAGAATTCAGAATAACAATTGGATCAGACTTGCTCCCAATTTTACAAGTTTTCTGACTGAGACCATCTTTCACTTCTCCCAATCCAACCCAAAGCCTCAAAACAAGTAAAAAATCATTCCTAAAGGTTCAGCATTTTTTCACTGTGAATCTTCTCCTGTTTTATCAAGGTGTTTCTAGAAGCCATTTATCATCCAAAGTGATACACAAGGTCACTCTGGGGCTTCCTACCACTTTATTGGAGCTCACCAAGTCAGTGAGCTGCAGGTCTGTATGAGCCAAAGAGTTTTCATAGAATCATAGAATCAAGCAGCTTGGAAGAGACCTCCAAGCTCATCCAGTCCAACCTAGCACCCAGCCCTAGCTAAGCACCCAGACCATGGCACTAGCACCCAGCCCTAGCTAAGCACCCAGACCATGGCACTAAGTGCCCCATCCAGGCTTTGCTTGAGCACCTCCAGGGTTGGTGACTCCACCACCTCCCTGGGCAGCCCATTCCAATGCCAATCACTCTCTCTGCCAACAACTTCCTCCTAACATCCAGCCCAGACCTGCCCTGGTATTACTTGAGGCTGTGTCCCCTTCTTCTGTTGCTGGTTGCCTGGCAGAAGAGACCAACCCCACCTGGCTACAACCTCCCTTCAGGGAGCTGTAGACAGCAATGAGGTCTGCCCTGAGCCTCCTCTTCTGCAGGCTGCACACCCCCAGCTCCCTCAGCCTCTCCTCACAGGGCTGTGCTCCAGGCCCCTCACCAGCCTTGCTGCCCTTCTCTGGAGACGTTCCAGCACCTCAACATCTCTCTTGAATTGAGGAGCCCAGAACTGGACACAGCATTCAAGGTATGTCCTGAGCAGTGCTGAGTAAAAGGGAAGAATAACCTCCCTTGTCCTGCTGGCCACACTGCTCCTAATCCAGGCCAGGATGCCTTGGGCTCTGCTGCCCACCTGGGCACACTGCTGCCTCATGGCCATGTTTTTTTCTGTATTTAACTTCCTCTGCCCTCTTGTCAATGCAGCCATTAAAAATGAGTGACTGAAGCTGCTGAATCTGTGTTGCCTTTATAATTAGTAAGGTTTAGCTCCAGTAAAACTAACAAGTTGAGACCACAGCAAGTGTCACATATTTGATTTTATTTGTTTCTAAATGATACCACTAGAAATGATTAGAATTATCCCAGCACTTTAGCAGTCTGGTATTGTTCAAAGAGTACTTTGATGCTTTTATTCTCTAAAGCCCTGCCTTTGGAGCATTCCTGAGATGATCACGAAGAGAGCTGCTTCTTAATGCGATAATAGTTATTTATATTATATTATCTACAGCAATTTCTTCCTTGCAAACACCATTACACAGTGCATGATCACAGCATGCTGAGCAGGCACAATGAGGATTTAAAAATGGCAATTTTGCTAAGTATTCTCTGCTTTGTTCAGCCAAACACAACTGCACAAAGCCCTTCACAGAAGGCTTTCCTTCTTCGGCACCAGAAGCAATTGTTTGCCTCCTACTCCTTGTCTCTGGCTTCGACTCTCTTTTGCCACATCTTTTGTTTCTGTTTCTTTTTCTTTTAAAGGAATGCTGCTAACTGCAGTTCCAGCTCTTTTATACCACCACAAATGAAATGCATAGTTTAAATAAGATAAAATATTTATCAGCTTGATTTGCATCCATTGTAAATTACATCAAGCTTGATTTCATAGAATCAGGAGGGCCACCAGGATGCTCAGAGGGCTGGAGTGCCTCTCCTCTGAGGATAGGCTGAAAGAGTTGGGGCTGTTCAGTCTGCAGAAGAGGAGGCTCCCAGGTGACCTTCTTGTGGCCNCAGAACAAGGGAACACAGTCTCAAGCTGTGCCAGGGCAGGTCTAGGCTGGATGTTCGGGGCAAGTTCTTGTCAGAGAGAGTGATTGGCATTGGAATGGGCTGCCCAGGGAGGTGGTGGAGTTGCTGTCCCTGGAGGTGTTGAAGCAAAGCCTGGCTGGGGCACTTAGTGCCATGGTCTGGTTGATTGTCTAGGCCTGGGTGCTAGGTTGGACTGGATGAGCTTGGAGGTCTCTTCCAACCTTATTCTTGATTCTATGATTCTAGGATTCTATGATCTTTAACAACCCCATCCACAGGCATCTGTCAGGACAGGAGCCTGCCAATACTGAAACTTTATGCACTAGGGAGCATTTGGTGGATTTATTTTCTGAAGGGCCCTGATTCTGAGATTTCCTTTTGTGATGTTTCAGACAGTAGTTTGTACACATGAGCTGCTTGTAAAACCGGGGAGGTGATGAGAAGGAAAGCTGAAGTTAGTATTTAGAGTGAGATCTCAACCATACAATACAGCTGTGTCGTGGGGGCCTGTAGGCCTGAAAAATAGGCTTATCTTATGCCTCACTTTGCCTTGCCTGCCCAAACATGTTTGGCTCCCTGAACCAGGGGTAAACACATTAAAGGCAGAAAAGGGTACAATAGGCCCAGGTGCTCTACAACTCCCTGAAAGGAGGTTGGAGTGTGGTGCAAGTTGGTCTCCTCTCCCTAGTGTCAGGTGATAGGACAGGAAAAAGTGACCTGAAACTGTGCCAGGGAAGGTTTAGGTTGGAGATCAGGAAAAATTTCTCCCCTGGCACAGCTTCAGGTCGTTTCCTCTCATTCTATCACTTGTCACTTGGTTGAAGAGCCTGAACCCCATATTCCACAAACTGCTTCCAGGGAGCAATGAGGTCTCCCTTCAGCCTCCTCTCCTCTAGACTAAGCAATCACAGCTCCCTCAGCTGCTTCCCAGCAAATCTGTTCTCCAGACCCTTCATCAGCTTTAGGATTCCTTGTGTTTCCCTCAGAAGTTTCATTAAAATCAGTTTCCCCAGGCTGGGTTCAGTTTCAATAAAACAGCATTTCCTTGAAAGAAACAAGAAAAAAGAAACAAGAAACTGCATCCAGAATGCTGAATAGTTCTACCAGCTCCTGGGCACAAGCGAAGCGTTGGTTTCACAGTGAGCTGCTGCCCAGTGCATAACAGAGGCAGGGAGAAAAAGCAGAGTGACAGCGTAGCCTCAAATGAAACTCAGCAGGTCTGCCTTCACTGGCTGGCTGGTCTGAACCCTAAGCAGGGCAGCTCTGCTGTTGCTTTTCAACATCAAGTCAAAATTCCTTACAGGGAGGGTGTGGAGACCCTGGAACAGGTTGCCCAGGGAGGTTGTGGATGTCCCCTCCCTGGATGTGTTCAAGGCCAGGTTGGGTGAGGTGTCGAGCGACCTGCTCTAGTGGAAGGTGTCACCGCCTACAGCAAGGTGTGGTTGGACAAGATGACCTTTGAGGGTCCCTTCCTACCCAAAGCATTCTATATAAGCTGCTTGTAAACAGGCTGCATCAGCCCACAGCGTCAGCGTGTGGCCCAGCCTATGCTCTCTCCATATTTGGAGGTACAAAGCAAGTGACACAGCCTATTATGGTATTGTTTGGCTGACTGCCAAACCGATCGGTCACTGGTGGCCAATCAGCCAACTGATCTCCGCCCACAGTTCATCAATGGGAGCTCCCACGGGCTCCCACCTTATATGCTTGCTTCCTGATACGCGGCTTCTAGCTTGACACGCTTCCTGATACGCTGCTTGCTGCTCATTGCTTGCTGCTTCTGCGAGCTTCTGCCAGCTCTCACTAGCTCTGACTCACGCACTCGCTTCACCAGCGTGCTCACACTCACGCTCAGGCCCCATCCTCGCCCCCCTTGCTCACAATCGCTAATATTCAGGCACACCTCGATATTATTAGATTTAGACTCACCACCCTTTGCTTATGCTGTTATGGAGACAGAATCTCCCAGCCAGCTGTGGTGAGCTAATCAGGACTTTGATCCTGTATTGCCTATATCTTTGTGGGGCACAGACTCCTATGCAGCTATGTATGCCCACTGCCTTCATTGCTTGGTAAGAGCCATAGCTGCCGAGATACTAGGAGCAGACTCGCTTGTCTGCATATGTGATCAGCCTGCCAGCCAGCGTGAGAACTGTGCTCAGACTGCACAGCATCCTTCTCCAGCACCAGAGGTCCTGCCAGCAGTCCCCAGACCAGTTCCCGGACAAAGCCTCCTCACCAGGAGAATGAGGTCAGAGACTGTATTCATTTCCCCCAGATACCTGGGAAGACTGCGTCCCCAGAAACCAGGAGGATTATCAATATCCCCTAAACTCAGGAAGAATTCCTTTCCCCTCAAACCGGGAGGATTTCCAGCCTCACAGGTCCATGGGCAGAGCTCCCCTGAGGTTTGGACACTGCTAGATAAATAGGCTGTTGACATAGCCCCGGAGGGTGATCAGTGATTATTGATGATTAATCAGAATTGTGAGTTAATACTTTAATACCTCTGTACTATCTGTAATATTTGTAATCTCCTGCCATAGAGCAGAAAGGGTTTCAGCCCACCCTGCTGGGCAAATGGTATATTGACCCCAAGCGGCACTGAGCCGTGGGGAAAACTCCTCTCTCTGTTGATAGTCTGTCAATAGTTGTATGCTAGTTATTGTAATATAGTTATTAACAAGCCACATTGTGAATACTGTTCCCATAAGGTCTTTCATAACCATGAGAATCCATTTAATATTAAATATAGTGGTTGGGGGTGACGAGAGTTCAGAATCTTGGATTTAATAACTATTTTTATACCTAATTATCTCGCACCAGTTAATTTCTCCCCTTGGCCACAAACCGGAGTAGGTGGCAGAATCCCCCTCCGTGACAAGCTGTTCAACCAACAATTCTGCTCTTCTGTCCATCCTGTAAGCACAGCAACAGGCTTGAACACAGGCTCCCTTCATTTCACTGAGAGATTCACTCATGCTTACACAAGGAAACAACTCTGTATTATGGCAGAGATTAACTAACATGACGTTAAACACATTATCAACCCAGTCATTTCCTCCTGAGTAAACAAGCCCAGAAAGCTAACAGGCACAAAAAAAGGAAATTTGATTCTGAAATCCACATCCTTTTATTTAGTCAATTCAGTTAAGAGGCTGTCTTATTTCTCCAGATCTCTGGGAAACAGAAGAAAACAGGCTTGGAAATGACAGGCAAATGGGCACATTCTCACAACGTTTGCTCTTAGTTGGAAGTGATTTGCTCACTTCAAACATGGAGACCAGCCAGATGAAAGCCTTACAACCTCTCAACTTTTGACTGGGACTAATTGCCCTCTACAGGGTTAACCCTCCTGGGAGGAGTGATCTCGAACCTGACTCCAGGTGCTCCTGACCCCTCCCCAGGGGTGGCTCTGAACACTAGCAGGTGATGGCTAGCCCACTCCCCCTTCCTGTCTAAAGATCCATCAAAGCAGGGGGACATCCAGTTCCTCTCTCTCCCCCCTGCCTTCCTCCTCACCAGAAAGCACCATGCCTGTTTCCTGCTGCTCTTTGTTTCACCACGTGGCCATCACCCATGAGGTGGACAAAAACTCATTGCCATCAAATCTGGTTGTTTATTTACATGTTTTGTATCTTGTTCTCCCTTCCCTACACCTCTCTAGCTTCTCTACCTCAAATACCTTTTATTTATTGATAAACTTTTTCTTCTTTTACTTCCAAATGGCAATGAGATTATTTATTTGGTTGTGTTTTACCTTTCCTCTCTCTCCATCTAATTCCTCTTCTTTTGGGAAAGAAGGGGGAAGAGGGAAGGGCATCCTATAAATTGTTATTGGTCCCATCAACTATATTGGAGTCTCTGGGAATTTAAATTAGAACCCACTGTTGGCAACATTCTGACTTACAAGAAAAAAACACTATTTATAGGCAATTTTCTTTGCAGTGTCTGTGAGGATACAGCAATTTGCATCACTTGACTGACTAGTCCAAATAAACAGGGATCTGGTGTCATAGAATCATAGAACCAGTCAAGGTTGGAAGGCACCACAAGGAGCAGCCAGTTCCAACCCCCCTGCCATGCCCAGGGACACCCTACCCTAGAGCAGGCTGCCCACAGATTCATCCAGCCTGGCCTTAAACACCTCCAGCCATGGGGCCTCAACCACCTCCCTGGGCAACACCTCCCAGGCTCTCACCACTCTCATGGTGAAACACTTGAAGGCATCCTTTCAATATCATGGAGAACATCAGCTGTAGCAGGGACCAGAATGTCTTAGTGCTTGATCCTGGAGGTCCTTTCCAACCATAGCGATTCATAGCGATTAGATGTTGTGCTGAGGGATTTGGTTTAGTCAAGGACCTGTCAGTGTGAAACTAATGATTGGAGTCGATGAGCTTGAAGGGCTTTGCCAATCTAAGAACTTCTGTGAGTCTGGGTTCTGTGTCTTTCAGTGGAGCAGTATCACTAAAGTCATCTAACCGACAATTAACAGTGCTTCATCTTCTGATTGAGAATGTTTTAGAACAGAACCATACAGCAAAAGAGAGAAAGATAATCAGAGGGCACAATCCTGAGGTGTTAATTTTAGTTCAGGATAACTTCAGGGTGTAGATGCTTACCTGTCAGGATTTCATTAGCTGTCTCTTACTCCTGCTGGGAGTAAGACTACTAAAGAAAAGGCCTCTCTTCTTGCAACATCAATTCTTCCTAGAACAGAAGGCAGAGGCAGGCTTCTCCTCTTCCTCTGCACTTCAGTGACACATTCCTTGATGAGATTAGTGTTCTTTTCATGTCTGGGTGCAGGAGCTAAGTGGTGAGTGCCCTTTAAGGTGCAAATATTGAGTTGACCCAAAAGTCTGTTGAAGTCAATCAATTTTTTTCCTTTACTAAAGTGTTTAATGGAAGAACTTAGTGTTATGCTACTAAGAAGGGAATCCACAGCATTTCACAAATGACCCTGCTGCTGGTGGTGGTGGTGGTGGGAGTTGTTAAACAGTCACAAGTGTTTTTTTCTTCTCCAGCCTGCACAGCCCCAACTCATTCAGTCTGTGCTCACATCAGAGCTGCTGAAGCCCTCTGAGCATCCTCCTGGCCCTGCTCTGGACACACTCCAGCATCTCCACATCCCTCTTGTCATAAGGGCTCCAGAACTGGATGCAGTACTCCAGGTGGGGTCTCAGCAGAGCACAACAGAGGGGGAGAATCACCTCCCTCACCCTGCTGGCCACACTTCTCCTGCAGCAGCCCAGGCTCTGGTTGGCTTTCTGGGCTGCAAGTGCACACTGCTGGCTCCTGTTGAGCTTCTTGTCCAGCAGTACCCCCAAGTCCCTATCCTCAGGGCTGCTCTCCAGCCACTCACTGCCCAGTAGTAGATTCTTGGGGATTGTTTATGTGAGACCAGGGCCTTGTAATGTGCCTTTTTCTGCTTCATTAGAATATTGTTAAGGCCTTTTAATATGTCCCTTCTCTGTGGTGGATCCACAACAAGCTGAACAGAAAACAAAATATACAGAGATATAATTTTGCTTCTGACAAATTTGTCTAGGACAGCCTGGGGGAATCTTTGGTACTGAGGTTAGGAAGAGGCTTATGTAGGACTGAGATTTGTATGCTGAGGCTGCTCGAAATGCTCTCCAAGTCAGATCTGGAGCTGACTGAGCTTTGTGTGCTGAGGTTAGGAAGAGGCTTATGTAGGACTGAGCTTTGTGTGCTGAGGCTGATCAAAATCCACTCCAAGTCAGACTTGAAGTTGACTGAGCTTTTTGTGCTGAGGTTGCTGGAAATGCTCTTCAAGTCAGACCTGGAACTGGCTGAGCTTTGTGTGCTGAGGTAAGAAAGAGCCTTATGTAGGACTGAGCTTTGTGTGTCGAGGCTGACTGAAATCCACTCCAAGTCAGACGTGGAGGTGGCTGAGATTTGTGTGCTGAGGTTAGGAAGAGGCTTATGTAGGACTGAGCTTTGTGTGCTGAGGCTGATGGAAATCCACTCCAAGTCAGACCTGGAGTTACTAAGCAAACTTGCTAAAATGGTCCCAGAAACTGTTTCTGCCACAGGCTTCACTATAAGAATAGGTCACTCCAATGTGTTTTCCAGAAGAAGTGAGCTTATTTGTGACAAGTGAGACTACATTCCTCTTAGTACAGACATCCCCTGTGCTCCCAGGATGGGGACTTCTGATTAGAAAATCCTTCCTTAGTTTTATCCCTTGCTTTATTCAAATGCACTAGGATGGAAAGTGGTCCTGGGGAGGATGGTGGTAACATTGGTTTAAGAAAAGGAGGATGCCTGCTTGTCAGTTGAAAACCATATGAAAATGTATGGCTGGAAGGAAAAGTCCTCAGCCTGTGGTCTCAGGATGGGAAGGCAAACAACAGGCATGCAAGTATCCACTTGTGAAAGCAGTCTTCACCTCAGAGCTGGAGCTGGGAAACTCAGAGTTCCATGAAATCCCTTTCAAGTTTTCTAGTGATGCTGCCACTGCTGTAGGCCACCTCACATATGATCTACTGCAGAAATCATAGAATCACAGAATCAACCAAGTTG
>WAAF01007329.1:8623-21755 GCA_013400475.1 Tricholaema leucomelas
GCCCCCTTCAGATCGTGCAAGCCCACAAAAAGGTCACCTGGGAGCCTCCTCTTCTGCAGACTGAACAGCCCCAACTCTTTCAGTCTGTCCTCATAGCAAAGCTGCTGCAGCCTTCTGAGCATCCTCATGGCCCTGCTCTGGACACACTCCAGCATCTCCACATCACTCTTGTCAGAGGGGCTCCAGAACTGGATGCAGTACTCCAGCTGAGGTCTCAGCAGAGCACAGTAGAGGGGGAGAATCACCTCCCTGTCCCTGTTGGCCACATTTCTCCTCTTGCAGCCCAGGCTCTGCTTGGCTTTCTGGCCTGCAAGTGCACACTGCTGGCTCATGATGAGCTACTCATCCACCAGCAACCCCAGGTCTCACTCCTCAGGGCTGCTCTCCAGCCACTTACTGCATAGTCTGTATTTGGGCTTGGCATTGCCTCAACCTAGATGCAGGAAGTATGAGTCCAAGAGGAAGGGGAGTACTGGGTGAACTAATGACTGTTAAGCTGCTATTGATGAGAGCAAGAACTAAACCACTCTGCAAGACATGGATAATTAGGGAATTCCTGTAAAAAGAGAGGCTATGCAATACAAGGATCTCGAGGACGTTCCCCTAGAAAGCCTCTTAGCATGGAAATGGGCACAGCCAAGACTCTCTCACCTTGTCCAAAATACATGGGTGGCCAAGGACAAAGCCTGAGGGAGCTTTATCTGCAGAGCTGCAATGCTCATTGTGTGGCATATGGGTTAAGATCATCTCCACACCAGGCTTCCTCTACCACACCTTCAATCCTGCAGAGATACTGAGGGATGAGGAGGAGGGGGAGATGAGAGAGAAAATGGAGAGAGAAACACTGTTACCAGGGGCTGGCATTTTAATATTGAAAGGTTGTGAAATCTAATAAGAGCTACAAGGGGAGGTTGATGTATTTTTTTTTCCCCTCATGCCACGATGAAATTGGGATTCAATAAGTAAATGTGACAGAATATGCAATTTCCCATAGATTTCATGCAGCAGGGAGCTTCCTGCCTAATAACCTTAAACCAGTGTGGGTTTTTTTTCCCCCTCCTTACCCCAGCTAGGATCTCTTGCCTCCATCTTATCTGAATAATAGTGTATCCCCATAAAGTGCAGCCTGCCACTTTAGCTGCCCCTTATCACTGCTGGATGGTACAAGGTGAACAAAAGTAAATATTTCCCCCACCTCTCCCCCCATAAAATGATATCTTACTGCTTTTTTTTTTTTTCCCTGTAAGAAATGAGCCTGAGCTGTGAATGCATAGGGGAAGAATAATTGTTAGATGGCTTAAGTCTCTTCCCTGGAGCTCAGGTGTAAAGGGCCTTTGAAATGTGTTGGGTTAAGACCTATTGGAGATGCCTTCTGCCTTTCAGGTTATATTGACCATCGTACAGATTGTGCTAGTTTGAGCCCAGCTAGAATGTTTTGGTGAGAAGAATTAGATCATAAGCTGAGAAGTGAAAACAATGGTGAGGTCTACTTCCCTCACAGTCTTGCTGAGATGTGTAGAAAGGAAAAGCAAAACATTGGGTAAAGTCACTTCGCTTGAGGACTTCGCTCTGGGCTGTGCTCTCAGCTCTTTGCCTGCTGGGGAGCTCAGGCTGCTGGNTCACACAAATGATGACAAAACTGCATCGAACCTGCTCCCACATCCAGGGAAGAACTCCTCACCTAGATACATCCTGGGAAGAACTCCTCACCTAGATGTGTTTTAGGGAATCACAAAATCAAAGAGTCACAGAATGGTGGGGATTGGAAGGGACCTCTGGAGAACATCTAGTCCAAATCCTCTACTAAAGTAGGATTACCTAGAGCAAGTTGCACAGAATAGAATCATAGAATCAAGTAGGCTGTAAGAGACCTCCAAGATCATCCAGGCCAACCTAGCACCCAGCCCTGTCCAGTCAACCAGACCATGGCACTAAGTGCCTCATCCAGGCTTCACTTGAACACCTCCAGGGACGGTGACTCCACCACCTCCCTGGGCAGCCCTTTCCAATGCCAATCACTCTCTCTGCCAACAACTTCCTCCTAACATCCAGCCTAGACCTCCCCTGGCACAACTTGAGACTGTGTCCCCTTCTTCTATTGCTGATTGCCTGGCAGAAGAGATCAACCCCCACCTGACTACAGCCTCCCTTCAGGTAGTTGTAGACAGCAATGAGCTCTGCCCTGAGCCTCCTCTTCTCCAGGCTGCACACCCCCAGCTCCCTCAGCCTCTCCTCACAGGGCTGTGCTTCAGGCACCTCACCACTGTCGTCCTTCTTTGGACACATTCCAGTATCTCAAGTGACATCCTGTGTTGGGCACTGGTTCATGGCTTTGATCCACATGGTTCTAATTTAAAGTTAGATCTAATTTTGAGGTTGGCTTTGCTTTGCATGGGAAGGTTGGTCCAAATGACCTTCAGAGTTCAATTGCCATCTCAATGATCTCATAGCTTTGTGTGTAGTTAAGCTTTAAAGCCCCTATTGTAAAGGGTGAACTGGAGGTGTGCAAAATAAAAGTCACATGGACATAAATACAAGTCCTCAAATGCTGCATTTTCACCCATTATTGCCTGTCAGCAATAATGGCTTGTCCCTGTAACCCTCCCCCTTTTTGCAGAGTGAGCTGTGCATATGTCCTTAACTCTCCCTTCACTACAAAAAGAAGGGGAAAAAGAACCCCACAACAACTCCTTGCTTAACCTACTGACTGAGCTTTAGTTCTACATGTGCCCCTGCCAGGACCTGGAACATGTTAGCTCAAATTGCTGCCCATTCCTAATCATCTGAAGCAGTGAAGTTAAGTAGGATTATTAATCAATAAACAATCATGCTTTAAGCAAAGACATTTTACTTTGCAGCTGAGCGGAGGTAGGAACACACAGGCAGGTGGTCCCACGTTACAGGATCACAGAATCACAGGAGCTGGAAGGGACCTCTGGCAATCACCTAGTCTAACCCCTTGGGCTAAAGTGGCTTCACCTAAATCAAGTGGCACAGGAATATGCCCAGGTTTGAAAGTCTCCCGAGCTGGAGAGTTAGATGAATTCAAGGTTAACTTCTTGAGCTGCCCAACACTTTGCTGGCTTTGAGAGCTCAAGGTTAAGTTCTTGAGCTGCCCAAACACTTTGCTGGCTTCAAGAGTTCAAAGTTAGCTTCTTGAGCTGCCCAAACATTTTGCTGGCTTTGAGCGCTAAAGGTTAGCTTCTTGAGCTGCCCAACACTTTGCTGGCTTCTAGAGCTAAAGGTTAACTTCTTGAGCTGCCCAAACACTTTGCTGGCTTCAAGAGTTCAAGGTTAGCTTCTTGAGCTGCCCAAACATTTTGCTGGCTTCGAGAGCTAAATGTTAGCTTCTTGAGCTGCCCAACACTTTGCTGGCTTCAAGAGCTCAAGGTTTACTTCTTTGCTGTTTGTTGCTCATTGCTGTCTACAACTCCCTGAAGGGAGGCTGTAGCCAGGTGGGGTTGGTCTCTTCTGCCAGGCAACCAGCAACAGAAGAAGGGGACAGAGTCTCAAGTTCTGCCAGGGGAGGTCTAGGCTGGATGTTAGGAGGAAGTTGTTGTCAGAGAGAGTGATTGGCATTGGAATGGGCTGCCCAGGGAGGTGGTGGAGTCACTGTCCCTGGAGGTGTTGAAGCAAAGCCTGGATGAGGCTCTTAGTGCCATGGTCTGATTGATTGGCCAGGGCTGGGTGCTAGGTTGGATTGGATGATCCTGGAGGTCTTTTCCAATCTGCTGTATTCTATGATTCTTGAGCTGCCTGTGACTTTGCTACCTTGCTGAGGTGAAAGCCTTCAGAAAATCCCAGGAGGTTCTGATTTCCAGTTGAGGCAGCACCTCAAGAATCAAGGGATACCCTGGGCAGCTAAAAACAAACCTGCTTCTTTCTGTGCTTTAGGTGCAGCACCAATGTAGCAGAGAATCAAATCCCATTCACTGCCAGGTTTGAAAACTGCAGTAATAAAATGTGCGTAATGATGCCTTCCCTCCTTCCCTGCCATCAAAAGACTTTGCTCTTTGTTATTGCAGGCAGTTTGATTTTGTCTTATTGCTTTCAAGCTGAGTATATGATGATTTTATTGGTGTGCAATGTTCTTCTGTCTGCTCTTGGGAGGCAGAGGTTTAGATGATGGAGCTGGCAAGGCAGGTGAAGAGCGGTTTGTCCGCTGTGCCCCCAGTCACACTCAATTCAGAATAAAATCAACCAGGTTGGAAGAGACCTCCAAGATCATTGTGATGGTTTGGGAACTGGCACAATCATCCAGTCCAACCTAGCACCCAGCCCCATCCAGTCAACTAGACCATGGCACTAAGTGCCTCATCCAGGCTTTTTGCTGAACACCTCCAGGGATGGTGACTNATGGAATGTGTCCATTCCAATACCTCAACATCTCTCCTGAATTGAGGAGCCCAGAACTGGACACAGCACTCAAGCTGTGGCCTGACCAGTGCTGAGTACAGGGGCAGAATAACCTCCCTTGTCCTACTGGCCACACTCTTCCTGATCCAGGCCAGGATGCCATTGGCTTTCTTGCCCACCTGGGCACACTGCTGGCTCATGTTCAGCCTAAAATTACAAGGGAAAATAAAGAACACTACAAAACAGATTAGCACCAAAGCAAGCCCTGAGTAATTAAAACAACTGGGAACACCATCCACCATGAGAAGGGTCGGAGTTGGCTGTAGCACCACAACCGGTCGAGTCTCTCTCCTGCTTGCATTTCAGCTGGGAGTTCCAGCACCACAATTTAATGGCCCATCTGATTCAATGGAACTTATTGTCACTGCCAGTTAACTCGAGCTGATGTCAAGATAACAGCATATGAGCGGTTTCTGTGCGGTCCTGATCATTAGTATTGATTTCAATAAGGTGTGGGCCGGATCCTTGACACTCTAATTCTGAAATCAATGGCACTGGGACGATTGACTCCGCCTGAACGCCAGGGAAATCAGGTACATGCCTTTAACAATAAACCAGCCACTTAAATTACTTGTGCAGTTCTGTTAGGAGCCCTGGCAGGCAAAGCAGAGATCCTGCAGATGGAGATAACATGCAAGTGCAGTTAAAATTCAGATGTCTTCGGCAGAGGGATGGAAAAGAAGGGAATGTACTGATTCTCAATCAAAGCACTGCGTGGTGTGTTTCTTGAAGGGCACCGGGAGCCAGACATTGCCATCCTGGGGGATGTGAGGCGGTCGGACAGCACTCACATTCCTTTGGGATGGAGATATTAGGTGTAGGGACAAAGACAAAGTGGCTCTGAGTTGTAAGTCCTGCCTGATTACACACAGCACATTAAACCCGACATTGATAACGGCTCCTCTTCCTTGTGCTCCATCCCCAGGCCACGTTTTCCTCACAGTGCAGCAAATAAAGCAGAGCAGAAGGCATTAAGGAGAGGAGTGATCAGGTAAGGGAGGAGCTGGAGATCCATGTGCCATTCTTAGTGGAGCACTGCAGAGTGGTGCATACCGCAGCTGTGAGGACAATACATGAATCCTAATCAAAGTGGAGCCCTGGGTAAGCGGTGCTGAAGAAAGATTCTCTCCTTAAAGACTAAAAATGCTCATTTCCTTTTCATCTGACCCAGAAGAAAATATCCCCATCCCAGGAAATATTCAAGGTGAGGCTTGACAGGGCTCTGGGTAAGCTGATCTAGTTGAGGGTGTCCATACTCACTGCATGGGGTTTGAGCTAGATGACCTTTAGAAGTCTCTTTGAATCCAGGTGATTCTATGATTCTGTGATGCTTCCAAATCTGAGAGTGTGCTCCACAGACAGCATGAAACTAAACCTAGTTGTGTTATGGTGCCTGGTTTAGGGTTGGCATTTGGTACCAGAACAAAAGCACTTTCTGCAGGACACCTGACCAATGGTCCCTGCAGAATGACCCTTTAGTGTGGGTTGCATCATAGAATCATAGAATCAGCCAGGTTGGAAGAGACTTCCAACATAATCGAGTCCAACCTATCATCCAGCCCTAAACAATCAACTAGACCATGGAAATAAGTTTTTTCTTGAACACCTCCAGGGATGGCGACTCCACCACCTCCCTGGGCAGCCCATTCCAATGCCAATCACTCTCTCTGACAACAACTTCCTCCTAACATCCAGCCTAGACCTCCCCTGGCACAACTTGAGACTGTGTCCCCTTGTCCTGTTGCTGGTTGCCTGGCAGAAGAGACCAACCCCACCTGGCTACAGCCTCCCTTCAGGTAGTTGTAGACAGCAATGAGGTCATCCCTGAGCCTCCTCTTCTGCAGGCTGCACACCCCCAGCTCCCTCAGCCTCTCCTCACAGGGCTGTGCTCGAGGCCCCTCGCTAGTCGTGATGCCCTTCTCTGGACACCTTCCAGTATCTCAACATCTCTCTTGAATTGAGGGGCCCAGATCTGGACACAGGACTCAAGGTGTGGCCTGAACAGTGCTGAGTACAAGGAAAGAATAACCTCCTTTGTCCTGCTGACCACACTGTTTCTGACCCAGGCCAGGATGCCATAGGCTCTCCTGATCCCCTGGGCACACCTTGAGTACTGTCTCTAGTTTTGGGCTCCTCAATTCAAGAGAGATGTTGAGGTGCTGGAAGGTGCCCAGATAAGGGCAAGAAAGCTGGTGAGGGGCCTGGAACACAAACCCTATGAGGAGAGGCTGAGGGAGGCTGAGGGAGTGTTTAGCCTGGAGAAGAGGAGGCTCAGGGCTGACCTCATTGCTGTCTACAACTACCTGAAGGGAGGCTGTAGCCAGGTGGGGTTGGTCTCTTCTGCCAGGCAACCAGGAACAGAAGAAGGGGACACAGTCTCAAGTTGTGCTGGGGGAGGTCTAGGTTGGATGTTAGGAGGAAGTTGTTGGCAGAGAGAGTGATTGGCATTGGAATGGGCTACCCAGGGAGGTGGTGGAGTTGCCATCCCTGGAGGTGTTCAAGCAAAGCCTGGATGAGGCACTTAGTGCCATGGTCTGGTTGATTGCCTAGGGCTGGGTGCTAGGTTGGACTGGATGACCTTGGAGGTCTCTTTCCACCTGTTGTATTCTATGATTCTGGGATTCCCTGATGTGCTCCTGCTGGTTCTGAGGCCATTATTGATCTATGCAGGTGGGAGATGATAATTGTTTTTAAGGTAATGGCAGCAGTCCAATGGCAGTGAGCATGTAGGAATGATGCATGGCTATGCTCCATATTTGTCCTGTCTCCTTTGCTTCCAGAGCATCTGAGGTCCATTTGGAAAGCAAAAGAATGGGTTGTTTTTCCTTATTTCCCCTCTATGGTGGGAGTGGCCCCTGGCATGTGAATAATCTGTTTGCCTGATGTTCAGCAGGTGATTGGATGATGGGGGGACTGAAGCATCTCCCTTATGAGGAGAAGTTGAGAGATCTGGGGCTGTTTAGCCTGGAAAGGAGAAGACTGAGAGGGGATCTCATCCATGTTTATCAGTATCTAAAGGGTGGAGGTCATGAAGGTGGGGCTGGCCTTTTTTCATTGGTGTCCAGTGACAGGACAATGGGTAAGGGGTGCAAACTAGAACTCAGGAGGTTTCATTTGAACTTCACATCCTGCAGCAGGGACTTCAACTGTAATTTAGAGGATAATGCAGAGGTGGTATCATGGGTTATGGTTCTCTCTTGTCTTTCCTGCAAGGTACTTCAGAATACAAGTGAGGAGGGCTTGGAGGGTAAAGGAAGACTAAATCTTCCTGGATCATCTTTCTCCTGAGTCTATACTGCAGACATTTACTGAGCTTTCTACCTGTGATCTGCATCTGGACACAAGTACAGTACTGCAATGTCTTTCTCTCAGTGATTGAATGTGGCTCCTTTATAAACAACCAGATTGTTTCTTTGTGCCTCTGCTCACCCTGAGACATGTTCTCCCTTGTCCATTCAATTTCCATCCTCTTCAAGGTTTACACATTGTTTGCAAGTGCAATTCCCCCTGACACTGCTAAAGTGGTGTCTTTTTCCTGCGGCATCACACAAGGTGAGGGAGAGGTGGAGCCACAAAGCCAACCACTTTGCCTAGCTCTGTCTGTCCCCTATCATAGAATCAAACAGGTTGGAAGAGACCTCCAAGATCCTCCAGGCCAACCTAGCACCCAGCCCTATCCAGTCAACCAGACCATGGCACTAAGTGCCTCATCCAGGCTTTGCTTCAACACCTCCAGGGACGGTGACTCCACCACCTCCCTGGGCAGCCCATTCCAATGCCAATCACTGTCTCTGGGAAGAACTTTCTCCTAACATCCAGCCTATACAGAAGTGATACATCCCCACTAGGTAATGCTGAGGTGCTGGAGCGTGTCCAGAGAAGGGCAACAAGGCTGGTGAAGGGCCTGGAACACAAACCCTATGAGGAGAGGCTGAGGGAGCTGGGGTTGTTTAGCCTGGAGAAGAGGAGGCTCAGGGCAGAGCTCATTGCTGCCTACAACTACCTGAAGGGAGGTTGTAGCCAGGTGGGGGTTGGTCTCTTCTCANCCATGAGGTTTTATGTGGGAAACTCTGAAGTTGAAACATGTTTGAGAGAGCTAAGCTGAGGTGATAGATGTCAAGGCAAATTACTCCCCTGTAACCTGGGGGTTGCCTTCAGAGGTGCTACTCAGGCAATCCATGGAATTTTCCCTAAAGACCTTCAAAAGATGCAATTTAGGAAAGCAAAGCTAGGGATAAAGCTCCTTTGCATTTAAAATTAAACTTGATCCAACAATTAGATGTTAGCCATGATTCCCAAGTGGTCCAGACCATGCCTAGGCTGATGGTTGGGTCCAGATATTCGTGTTCACATACCAGGCTTGGATTTGTTATTAAATCATAGAATCATAGAATCAAGCAGGTTGGAAGAGACCTCCAAGATCACCCAGTCCAACCTAGCACCCAGCCCTAGCCAGTCAACTAGACCAAATCCCCACACCTCTGCAAATTCCCCAACAAGAGCTTCACCAATCAAAATGCAAACCTGCCCATATGAGGTGAGCCCAGGGCTTGCTCACCTTTATTTGGGCAAGACACCAACAAATACCTAAACACCTGTGGGTACCTGTTTATCACTTTGGGAGGCGACATAATGGCCCAAGCCTTTGTTTTCCTCCCACCCTTACTTTCCCCATCAGCAGAAGGGTGGGGCAAGTCAGGACATCTAATAGGCTTTGACAGCCTTTTGGGAACATTCCTCAAAATAGGATGCTTGTTTGGTTCAAGGAGTGCCTGTTTTTCTAGCAAACATTCACATATGTATAAGAAAAAAGAGAAGGGATGTGGAAAAAATATATATTCCAATTCCTTCTTTCACTTTTGTATCTTATTCTTCATCTTCTCTAAACTTTCAGGAACCCATTTGGTAGCAAAGGCACTTAGCATCACCAGCCCAGGGGTGGGGAACAGCAAGGAACATTTAAAAACAACCCCCTGATTTGAAGCCCTTTCTCCAAACTAGTCAAAAAATAGTTATGAATAACAATAAGCATTCACTGAGCTCAGAATCCATTCAGGGACAGATGAAAAGAGCTACTTTTGTCCCTCTGCAATGAATAATTCAGCCCTCCTGAAGTTAGAAAACAGGCTATTTAGTGTGCTTTACAGAGGAGGAAGATGAGGAAGACAAGAGAGACTGAGGAGTTTGCAGATGCCACTAGGATGATTTAGGAAGCCAGACTAAATTCAGCTACTGAATCATAGAATCATAGAATCAGTCAGGGTTGGAAGGAACCACAATGATCATCTAGTTCCAATCCCACTGCCATGGGCAGGGACACCCTACCCTCGATCAGGGACACTCTACCCTCGATCAGGGACACCCTACCCTAGAGCAGGCTGCCCACAGCCTCATCCAGCCTGGCCTTAAACACCTCCAGCAATGAGGCCTCAACCACCTCCCTAGGAACCCCATTCCAGCCTCTCACCACTCTCATGCTGAACAACTTCCTCCTCACATCCACTCTGAATCTCCCCACCTCCAGCTTTGCTCCATTCCCCCCAGTCCTGGCACTCCCTGGCAGCCTAAAAAAGTCCCTCCCCAGCTCTTTTGTAGGCCCCCTTCAGATCCTGGATGGCCACAAGAAGGTCACCTGGGAGCCTCCTCTTCTCCACACTGAACAGCCCCAACTCTTTCAGTCTGTCCTCATAGCAGAGCTGCTGCAGCCCTCTGATCAACCTCAATGGCCTTCTCTGGACATGCTCCAGCCTGTCCACATCCCTCTCTCCCTACTTGAGAGAGTCTAGCAAAGGGCTATGAAGATAATGAAGGGACTGGAACTTCTCTCTGAAGGAAAAGCTGAGCAATCTGGGGCTGTTTAACCTGGAGAAGAGAAAACCTAGAAGGGATCTTTTCAATGCTTATCAGTATATAAAGGACAGGTGTTAAGAGGCCATCCTCAAAGTACTTTCAGGGACAGGACAAGGGACAAGAGACACGAAGTAGAATACAGAAAATTCCACCTAGACATAAAGAACTTTCCTGTGAGGGTGCCAAAGCACTGCAACAGGCTGCCAGGCTGCCCAGAGATGTTGTGGAGTCTCCTTCTCTGGAGAGATTCCAACTTCTTCTGGATGAGGAGTTAGGCAACCTGTTGTGGGTGACTCTGCTCTATTAAGGGGGGGTTGGACTAGTGGTCTCTGGAGGTCTCTCCTAACTCCCACCATGCTGTGGTTATGTGACTCTATGGTTGTGTTGAGGCAATCATGATTCTGAGAACTGGGAGACAGTTGGGAGGGGTATGAAATGCAAGACCTCAGCATCCTCAGGATGCGGTTGGCACATTCCAGAGCTAACAGGTGTAATGGATTAGAAAGCCTGAGCTAAACTAATTTGTGCTGTCCTACACATGGAGAGTCAGTTGGGACATGTTTTAGAGCTGGAGTTATTGTGCTGCAATGGGCCCAGTAAAGATTGTGCCAGAGAAGACAAGGGAAATGTTTTCTGGCTTTCAAGTGAAGGGGAAAGCGTAGATCTACAGAAGACACTGAAGAATAGAATAGAATAGAATAGAATAGAATAGAATAGAATCAATCAGGTTGGAAGAGACCTCCAAGATCATCCAGTCCAACCTAGCACCCAGCCCTATCCAGTCAACCAGACCATGGCACTAAGTGCCTCATCCAGGCTTTTCCTGAACACCTCCAGGGTCAGTGACTCCACCACCTCCCTGGGCAGCCCATTCCAATGCCAATCACTCTCTCTGGCAACAACTTCCTCCTAACATCCAGCCTATACTTCCCTCGGCACAACTTGAGGCTGTGTCCCCTTGTCCTGTTGCTGGTTGCCTGGGAGAAGAGACCAACCCCCACCTGGCTACAACCTCCCTTCAGGTAGTTGTAGACAGCAATGAGGTCTGCCCTGAGCCTCCTCTTCTCCAGGATAAACAACCCCAGCTCCCTCAGCCTCTCCTCATAGGGTTTGTGTTCCAGGCCTCTCACCAGCTTTGTTGCCCTTCTCTGGACACGTTGCAGCATCTCAACATCTCTCTTGAATTGAGGAGCCCAGAACTGGACACAGCACTCAAGCTGTGGCCTAACCAGTGCTGAGTACAGGGGCAGAATAACCTCCCTCGTCCTACTGGCCACACTGCTCCTGATACAGGCCAGGATGCCATTGGCTCTCCTGCCCACCTGGGCACACTGCTGCCTCATCTTCAGCCTACTATCCACCAGTACCCCCAGGTCCCTTTCTTCCTGGCTGCTCTCCAGCCACTCTGTCCCCAGCCTGTAGCACTGCCTGGGGTTGGTGTCGCCAAAGTGTAGAACCCTGCACTTGGCCTTGTTAAATCTCATCCCATTGGCCTCTGCCCACCCATGCAGCCTGTCCAGGTCCCTCTGCAGGGCTCTCCTGCCTTCCAACAGATCAGCACCTGCTCTGAGCTTGGTGTCATCTGCAAACTTACTGATGCTGGACTCAATCCCCTCGTCCGGATCATCAATAAAGATATTGAACAGGACCTGGCCCAGCACTGAAGACAGAACACAGTATTTCCAGTAGCTCAGCTGCTCACATTGTTAAGCACAGGATTTCAGCAGTCCCTTTTTTTCCATTGTTTCCCATGGTGAGAGCTTCAGATTCCCTAATTTTCTTTTGGAACCTGGAATTCCCTTCTCTGCAGGAGCTCGATGCTGTTTCACAACACTGGACTCATCACCTCTGTTCTCCTGAGCTTTGACAGATGGAATTAGGATATAGCAGTGCTGCAGCAAGACTGCAGATGGTGAATTTCAAATCACTGACTTCAGCACCAAAATGCTTGTAATTCTCATTTTAAATGGAGATGGATTCCCTAGGGAAAATGCCAGGCTCTCCTAGGTGGCAGAACGAGCTGCTACAGGGATGCACACTCTAACAGCCCAGTGCAATGCTAATAAAGGGCATTAGGATCAACTTGCTCTTTCTGCTGGAACAAAGCCATGATGAGGGAGAAAACAGCATTAGGTTTGTTCATCTGCAGATATCACTGTAATGCATCCAAACTGCTGGCAGCTTCCAGAGGCAGAATTATCCTTATATGTGCTTTTTTTGCAGGAGAAATGGAGCTGTCATAGATTTCCTTATTGAAAGTCAGGTAGGAATAATAACAATAGTCATATTAATAGCAAAATAAAAGTGGCAACTGTAGCAGCAAGAGAAATGCAGTAACTTGTCCTCAAACTATAGCTGTTGTCCAGGAAACTAATCCAGACTGCAGGGAGAAGGGATGAACTTTCTTTAAACTGGACTTATTATTAAACTAACTCACTGGGGCTGCTTGAATATTTATTCTGACACAAGAAAGGGGCCAGGGCATTAGTGGGAGCATTCTGGGAAGAATCACAGCCTAGTAGGGGTTGGAAGAGACCTCTGGGGATCATCCCTGTGAGAAGAGGCTGAGGGAGTTGGGGTTGTTTAGCCTGGAGAAGAGGAGGCTCAGGGGGGACCTCATTGCTGTCTACAACTACCTGAAGGGAGGCTGTAGCCAGGTAGGGATTGGTCTCTTCTGCCAGGCAACCAGCAACAGAACAAGGGGACACAGCCTCAAGCTGTGGCAGGGCAGGTTCAGGCTGGATGTTAGGAGGAAGTTGTTGGCAGAGAGAGTGATTGGCATTGGAATGGGCTGCCCAGGGAGGTGGTGGAGTTGCCATCACTGGAGGCTTTGCTTTCAAGCAAAGCCTGGCTGAGACACTTAGTG
>WAAF01007331.1:0-13462 GCA_013400475.1 Tricholaema leucomelas
TGCTGCACCACACAGCTTGGTGTGGTCATCAGACTCGCTGATGCTGCACTCAGCACCACTGTCCATGGCACTGACAGTCTGAGCTACTTGCCTTGACTCCCTCAGTACTGACACTGCAGTGTGGCCTCTCCCAGTGGTCCTTCCTCCCTGGTCTCCAGCTTTGACTGGACACCCTCCTCTCTTACACCATCTGAAAGGAGGCTATAGCAAGTTGGGGGTCAGACTTTTTCAAGTGACAAGCAGTAGGACAAGAGGAGACAGCCTCAGGTTTTGCCAGGGGAGATTTAGATTGGGCATTAGGAAGAAAATTGTTCCCCAAAAGAATTGAGAAGCCCTGGAAGAGTCTGTCCAGGGAAGGGGTAGAGTCCCTGTCCCTGAAAGTATTGAAGAGCTGTGTAGTTGTGGTGCTGAGGGACCTGGTTTGGTGGTCACCTGGCAGTTCTGGGTTAGGAGTTAGACTTGATGATCTGAAAAGGTTTTTCCAGCTCAAACTATTCCATGATCTCCTGACAGCTGACATTGGGTGAGATGAACTCTGCCTCCCCATCAGCAGGAGCTCATCTCTGGCATTGCTTTTCCTGGGTGCCTAAGCCAGTGAGAGCTGCAAAACTGCTCCTGTTGCTGCAGGATGGTGTTGGCCATGCAGCAGGGAGGTTGGTATGGTAATTCCCATGCAACAGCTTGTCCTGGATGGGAGCCATGTGGCCAGTAGCCCTAGACGGGTGATGTGCGTCACTGTTTAATCAGCGCCATCAGCTGGCATCCTCCGCCTGTGCCAAGGGGGAGCCTTTGCCAGTCGTGCTGAGGGATTTAATTCTTTCCTCCTGTGCAATGCCATCTCCACAAAACCAATGGCTGCAGATATCCTTATAGAGCTTGGGCTTTCCAGGGTGGAGGAGCCATATGGAAAGCTTTATGTGCCAATGACAGCAGCACACCACAGGTTGGGACGGGAGCCTTGGGATGCTGCAGTCCTGCCGTGTGCCTGAATGCTGTCAGCTTAAATGGTCACTGGTAGAACCTGCTTGATGCTTCAAAATGCCATTTCCAGTCATCCAGAAACCCCAGCAGAGCACTCTACTGCCTTGCAAAGGAGGGGGGAGGAAGTAAATCCTTTTTAAGGTAAAATCCTCTCTCCACTGAAATTACTGGGAAGACTTTCATCAGTACCTTTGCACTCTCTGTGGCTGTTGGATCTCCTTGATGAAATGCCATATACTGCAGAAAGTCAGGTGTCTTCTATCACTGAGATGCCACACTTGTGATGGGATGTAGATTCCTTGAGGAGCCACTCACCAAACCTCACAGACAAGTCAGCTCTGGGCACAACTAAGCTCCTTTTCCAGAGGAGGCTGTACCTTACAGTTGTGCTTCTAGCTGACAGGTCTGAAACTCATCTCTTTGTGGTTCCACTCCACTGTAGTGCTTCTGAACATAAAGCCAATGCCTAGGAGTGCTGTTGGCATGCCAAGATTTCCCCTGGTGTTACTTTGTCCACAAAATGAGTGTAATCCTCCAGTTCTGCTGAGTTTTTTTGCTCCCAGGGAAAGGGAAAGAGTACACCAAGTTAAAAACCAAATCCAAATCCTGTTGTACTAAGCAGCAGGTTTTTTGTCAGGTGCTTCAGTTCCTGTAGCTCTAAAGCATTCTTTTAATCTGTATTTCCCCAGCCATGTGCTAGGCTGCAGCAAGAGCAGTGTGGGCAGCAGGGCAAGGGAGGGGATTCTGCCCCCTTTAGTCTGCTCTTATCAGACCCCACCTGGAGTAGAGCATTGAAGATCTCTTCCATCACAAACCATTCTGTGATTACTGAGCAGCCCTGAGGAAAAGGACCTGGGGGTCTGGGCTGATGAAAAGCTCAACATGAGCCTGCAGTGTGAGTGCAGCCCAGACAGCAACCCTGTGCTGGGCTGCAGCAAGAGCAGTGTGGGCAGCAGGGCAAGGGAGGGGATTCTGCCCCCTTTAGTCTGCTCTCCTTAGACCCCTCCTGCAGTCCTGTGTGCACTTCTGGAGCCCCCAACACAAGCAGGACATGGAAGTGTTGGAGCCAGTCCAGAGGAGGCCACCAAGATGCTGAGAGGGCTGCAGCAGCTCTGCTNGATGAGGCCTTGAGCAGCCTGCTCTAGTGGGAGGTGTCCCTGCCTATGGCAGGGGGTTGGAACTGGCTGAGCTTTGAGCTACCTTCCAAGAGGTTTTCCTGCCTGTGGCAGGGAGTAGGAACAGGATGAGCTTTGAGGTCCCTTCCAACCTAAACCATTCTATATTTCTCTTTTACCTTTAGTTAATTGTTAGAGGATTAATTAATGTTTGGAGCATTACTGTTTGTTTATTTAATTCTTTTCTTTTCTTTTGTCTTCAGGTCTGAAAGGTTTTTATGGGTGGTGAGATGCTCCACTGCTTGGATCAATGTGTTTTCATTTAATGGTGGGAAGGAGTTGGATTTTTGGGGGTGTTTTGTTGGGGTTTATAAGTGGCTGTAATGATGAGCCAGGTGAGCTGTATCTATGTATGCACAACACCTACAGCGTTGTGTGTGTGCATGGAGCTAATAAAACCATCCCAGCACAGAAAAATCACAGAACCTTAGAGATTGGAAGGGATCTCCACAGGTCATTGAGTTCAACCTCCCTGCCAGGGTAGTCTGCACAGGTAGGTTTAAAAGTCTCCAGAGAAGGAGATTCCACAACATCTCTGGGCAGCCTGTTCAGTGCTTCCTCACCCTCTTGGTAGTTTCTTATGTTGAGGTAAAACCTTTTATGTTCCATTTTGTAGCTACTGCTTCTTGTTTTATGGCTGTAGACCACCCAAAGGGCTGCTACAGAAGACAGTAGAGGGAAGGGAGAAGCTTTGGCCAAGGAGTTGTTCAAACTCTGTCTCAGAAGTGTGAGGAGAAGCATAATCCACACATGGACCAAACACAGCTCCTTCTAGCAGAAGAAGTCAGTTTCCATGAGGAGAACTGCTGAGGATTTACTTCCCCACCAGTGCTGCAGCAATTGCAGCTCTCCTTAACCCAAGTACTTATGGGCACAGCCCTTTTAGCAGGGTTTGTTGTGACAGGACAAGGGGTGGTGTTTGGAAACTGAAAGAGAAGAGATTGAGACTAGACAGAAAGAGGGATTTTTTTTTTACACTGAGGGTAGTGAGACACTGGCACAGGTTGCCAAGATTGGTGATGGATGTTCCACATTGGGCTGGATGGGCTCTAAACAAGCTGCTGTTGCTGAAGATGTCCTTGCTGACTGCAGCATGGTTGGAGCCAAGAAGAAAGGGCCCTGGGGGTGCTGGTGGAGAGGATCTGAAGATGAGGCAGCAGTGCCCAGGTGGGCAGCAGAGCCAATGGCATCCTGGGCTGGCTCAGGAGCAGTGTGGGCAGCAGGACAAGGGAGGTTCTTCTGCCCCTGTGCTCAGCACTGCTCAGGCCACACCTTGAGTGCTGTGTCCAGTTCTGGGCTCCTCAATTCAAGAGAGATGTTGAGGTGCTGGAAGGTGTCCAGAGAAGGGCAACAAAGCTGGTGAGGGGCCTGGAGCACAGCCCTGTGAGGAGAGGCTGAGGGAGCTGGGGGTGTGCAGCCTGCAGAAGAGGAGGCTCAGGGCAGACCTCATTGCTGTCTACAACTACCTGAAGGGAGGCTGTAGCCAGGTGGGGTTGGTCTCTTCTCCCAGACAACCAGCAACAGGACAAGGGGACACAGCCTCAAGTTGTGCCAGGGGAGGTCTAGGCTGGATGTTAGGAGGAAGTTGTTGTCAGAGAGAGTGATTGGCATTGGAATGGGCTGCCCAGGGAGGTGGTGGAGTCTCTGTCCCTGGAGGTGCTGAAGCAAAGCCTGGCTGGGGCACTTAGTGCCATGGTCTGGTTGATTGGCCAGGGCTGGGTGCTAGGTTGGGCTGGATGAGCTTGGAGGTCTCTTCCACCCTGGTTGATTCTGTGATTCTTGACACTATTTGACCTTTAAATGTCCCTTCCAAACCAAAGCATTCTGTGTTTGTGCTGTTGTGGTTTAGCAAGGTTCCTGCTATGCTGTGAATGACCTGGAGGAGCGAGGGAAGCCTTTCCCATGATTAGCAGGTGAGGCTGAAGCTGTGCCTGCTGCAAGGATGAGATCTCACAACACTGAAGTTTACAAAGCCTCAGCTGAGGTCCAGAACAACGTGGGCACACCTGGGCACACTGCTGGCTCATGTTCAGCCTCCTATGGACAGAGCTGTGTAAGGATGCATTTCCTTCACTGCAAACCCACTCTCCCTAGCCATAGGATTCCTTTGAAAAGCCTGTTAAGTAGAACTCTCCTCTGCTGAACCTTACAGAGAGAGGTTTTTAACATCCAGCCTGGTGTGTAGCCAGAGTTCAGAACTCTCCACAGAAGATTAATCAAGTTAGAGACATCAGCTTTGATCCCTTTCTGCCAGCATGGGATTATTCCGCATCGCGCTGGGTTTGAAGTTCTTGTCTAATCCAGTTTTATGTGTCTCAGGGGACTGAGCTTGTTATGACTTCTGTGAAACAGTTGTGTGGTGTAGCCTTTGACTGAGGAGTGCTTACTTGATGCCTGGATTCAATTTGCATTGCCTTTACATAGTAGTATCATAGTATCATCAGGGTTGGAAGAGACCTCACAGATCACCAAGTCCAACCCTTCACCACAGAGCTCAAGGCTAGACCATGGCACCAAGTGCCACGTCCAATCCTGCCTTGAACAGCTCCAGGGACGGCGACTCCACCACCTCCCTGGGCAGCCCATTCCAGTGTCCAATGACTCTCTCAGTGCAGAACTTTCTCCTCACCTCGAGCCTAAATTTCCCCTGGCACAGCTTGAGGCTGTGTCCTCTTGTTCTGGTGCTGGCTGCCTGAGAGAAGAGAGCAACCTCCTCCTGGCCACAACCACCCCTCAGGTAGCTGTAGACAGCAATGAGCTCTGCCCTGAGCCTCCTCTTCTCCAGGCTAAACAACCCCAGCTCCCTCAGCCTCTCCTCGTAGGGCTGTGCTCGAGGCCTCTCCCCAGCCTCGTTGCCCTTCTCTGGACACGCTCAAGCATCTCAATGTCCCTTCTAAACTGGGGGGCCCAGAACTGAATACAGTACTCAAGGTGTGGTCTAACCAGTGCAGAGTACAGGGGCAGAATGACCTCCCTGCTCCTGCTGGCCACACCATTCCTGATGCATCCCATTCCGTCCTGTGCCATGTATGTGATGTTGCTACTTCACAGATTGCTCTGGGTTGGAAGGGAGCCTCAAAGGTCATCTTGTCTAACCCCCTCTCAGCAGGAACACCTCCAACTAGATCAGCCTGCCCAGGGCCACACTGAGTCTGAGGGTTGGGCAGGAAGCAGTTTAATGAAATTCAGCAAGGGCAAGTGTAAAGTCTTGCACCTGGGAAAGAACAACCCCAGGCATCAGTGTAGGTTGAGGACTGAGCTGTTGGAAGGCAGCAAAGGGGGAAATGCTTTGGGGGTCCTAGCTCGTGTGAGGTTGACCATGAGCCAGCAGTGTGCTCTTGTGGCCAGGAGGAGCAATGCCATTCTGGGGTGTATTAGAAGGGCTGTTGCTAGCAGGTCGAGAGGGGTTCTCCTGCCCCTCTACTCTGCCCTGGTAAGCCACATCTGGAGTACTGTGTCCAGTTCTGAGCCCCCCAGTTCAAGAGGGACACAGAACTGCTTGAGAGAGTCCAGCCACAAAGATGGTGAAGGGAATGGAACATCTCTGTTATGAGGAGAGCCTGAGGGAGCTGGGGCTGTGCTGCTGGGAGAGGAGACTGAGAGGTGACCTCAGCAATGGTTATAAAGATGGAAAGGTGAGTGCCAGGAGGCTGGGGCCAGGCTCTGCTGGGTGATGCCCAGGGACAGGCCAAGGGGCAATGGGTGGAAGCTGAGGCATAGGAAGTGTCATGGAAACATGAGGAGGAATTTTTTCCCTGTGAGGGTGACAGAGCCCTGGCACAGGCTGCCCAGGGGGGTTGTGGAGTCTCCCTCTCTGGAGATATTCAAAACCTGCCTGGATGTGTTCCTGTGTGATCTGCTCTAGGTGATGCTGCTCTGGCAGGGGGGTTGGACTGGATGAGCTTTGGAGGTCCCTTCCAGCCGCTGATGTTCTGTGATCTTGAGTGCCTGCAGGGATAGGACCTCAACCACATCCCTGGGCATGCTGTTGCCTTATTTATACCTCTCTCCTTGTGAAGAACTTCCTCCTGATGTCCAACCTAAATCTGCCCTGCTCCAGTTTCAAACCCTTGCCTTACAAGCCCTTCTAAGCAGTCCTTCCCCAAGCTTCCTGTAGGTCCCCTTCAGATATCGAAGCATTGAAGCTCTCTGGCTTTCAGAGGGTCGTTGTGCTGCTTGATATGCACCGAGTTAAACCACCTTTGAAGCCCATTCTTGCAGACAGCCTCTGTGTGCCAGGCTCCTAGCTCTGAGCTGCTGAACGTATTTACATACCAAAGGGCTCGTAGAGTCCAGTGTGGATCACAGTGCGTGGAAACAACAGGCGTGAAACAAGATTAAAAGAGCTGTGTGAGCAGGAGCATTGCTCACCAGGGCGGAGAGGAGCAGGCTCAGGTTAATCTTTGCCAGCAGAGGGGAAGCTTTCAGCGGTCAGTCCTGAGTGGGGGTTCTTGTAATGCATTGTGTTTTGTGCATGATGAGTTTGTAAAACCCTGTTTTGCTTCCTAATAAATGTGTATGGTTTTTTTTTGAGCTTAAAATCCTTGTCTGTCATCTTTTGAAGTGCCTCTTCACTGCCATCCTGTGCTGGCAGTGTTGCCTCCTTGCTGCACCAAGTTCTGGATGATCCTGGGGAGTCCTTTCCAACCATAGTGATTGGATGTTGTGCTGAGGGATTTGGGTTAGAATAGAATAGAATCAGCCAGGTTGGAAGAGACCTCCAAGATCATCCAGTCCAACCTAGCACCCAGCCCTATCCAGTCAACCAGACCATGGCACTGAGTGTGCCGTGGGTTAGTCAAGGACTTGTCAGTCTGAAACTAAAGGTTGGACTCGAGGAGCTTGAAGAACTTTGCCAACCTAAGCAATTCTGTGATTCTGTCCCCAACATAAGAAGAACACAGAGATGTTGGAGCAAGTCCAGAACAGGGTCACAAAGGGTTGGAGCATCTCTGCTGGTGAGGATAGGTTGAGGGAGCTGGGCTTGTTCAGCCTGGAGAAGAGAAGACTCCAAGGGAGACCTTAGAGCTGCCTGAAAGGGTCATAGAATCAGCCAGGTTGGAAGAGACCTCCAAGCTCAGCCAGTCCAACCTAGCACCCAGCCCTGGGCAATCAACCAGACCATGGCACTAAGTGCCTCATCCAGGCTTTGCTTCAACACCTCCAGGGATGGCGACTCCACCACCTCCCTGGGCAGCCCATTCCAATGCCAATCACTCTCCCTGGCAAGAACTTCCTCCTAACATCCAGCCTAGACCTGCCCTGGCACAGCTTGAGACTGTGTCCCTTTGCTCTGCTGCTGCTTGCCTGGCAGAAGAGCCCAACCCCACCTGGCTACAGCCTCCCTTCAGGGAGCTGCAGACAGCAATGAGCTCTGCCCTGAGCCTCCTCTTCTGCAGGCTGCACACCCCCAGCTCCCTCAGCCTCTCCTCATAGGATCCTACAGGAAGGCTGGAGAGGGACTTCTCCTGAGGGTGTGTAGTGACAGCACAAGGGGGAATGGTTTTAAGCTGAAGGAGAGTGGATTTAGACTGGATCTTGGGAAGAAGTTCTTTGGTACAAGGGCGGTGAGACTCTGGAATAATGTGATGGTTTGGGTGTTCCCTGCCCCCCAACACTTTGGAAGTCACCCAGAGTAGGCTCAGCTGAACCTGGAAAATGAATGAAGCTTTATATTCACAGCTTAGCACAATATGCAAGCAGATAGCTACAATTTCACACTCTCACAGTATCACCAAGGTTGGAAGAGACCTCACAGATCATCAAGTCCAAGCCTTTACCACAGAGCTCAAGGCTAGACCATGGCACCAAGTGCCACGTCCAATCCTGCCTTGAACAGCTCCAGGGACGGCGACTCCACCACCTCCCTGGGCAGCCCATTCCAGTGGCCAATGACTCTCTCAGTGAAGAGCTATAGACAGAAACAGACAAGTTAAAGGTAATACAGAAGCACAACAGCCCTGCCAGAAACCTGAGTCCCCAGGAGGGGCTCCCAACCTCCCTTCCACCTTCTCCCACCCCTCTACCCTACCCAAGACGTTACCTTGTGCTCAGGGTAGCTTGGAGGGTTGGCCAGGGGGGTTAGGAAGCAGATGGAATAGTCACACAGACAGCAGGTTAGGTTAGAGAGAGATGCAGCCCACAAAGCCCAGAGAGTGACTCTGTTACCTATATTTATGTTCTTATCCATCTCAGCAAGCCTATGAGTGCAGCAGACATCACCACTGTTTCCTTTCACAGCCTGTAATCTAGTTCTTCTCAACAGAACATTCTGGCTAGCTTTAAACTAGCACAAATAGGTTGCCAGGAGAGGCTGTGGATTCCTCCTGCCTGGAAGTGTTCGAGGCCAGGTTGGATAAGAGGCCTTGAGCCAACCTGATTTAGTTGAGAAGCAGCCCTGCCCGTGGCAGGTGGGAGTAGATGATCTGTGAGGCTCCTTCCAACGTAGGCCATGCTATGATTCCACACACCAGGCATGGCAGGAGCAGAGCAGCAGAGCATTTAAGCAGATAATCTCTTTTAAGAACACAGTTGATGTGTGCCTTGCTGGGCTGGGCTAAAGCTTGTTCAGAGCTGTGTTAGGCAAGCACCCAGATAGGTCCCAGGGACCTTTCAAGAGCTGCCTTGTGGAGCAGGAAGCACTGCATAGAGGTCAGAAACACAGTTTGTACACCAGAAAAAAGAGTGGTTTACAGGTCAAGAGTTAACAATTGCAGCTGCTAAAGGTAGCTGTATTCTGGTGGGAAGCCCAAGAGATCCCAGGATTGAACCTGGTCAGTATTCCTGCCCGGTGCCTCCACCCCTTGCTTGTGCAGACCTTGTAGCAGTGTTTCCTTGTTCTGAAAGAGTGGGGACAGCCCTGCAAAGAGAAGGTCCTGCAGTGTTTCTAGGAGGAGGAGAAGGTAAGCAGAAAGGTGAGAAAGGGTGAAGGCAACAGGGAACCTGAAGGCAACCTGAGCCTCAACCACCTCCCTGGGCAACTCATCCCAGCCTCTCACCACTCATGCTCAACAACTTCCTTCCTCAAGGAGGAAGTTGTTGAGCATGAGAATGGTGAGAGGCTGGGATGAGTTGCCCGGGCAGGTGGCTGAGACTTCATGGCTGGAGGTGTTTCAGGCCAGGCTGGCTGAGGCTGTGTGCAGCCTGCTCCAGGGTAGGGTGTCCCTGGGCATGGCAGGAGGGTTGGAACTGGCTGCTCCTTGTGGTCCCTTCCAACCCTGACTGGTTCTATGAACCTAAATACTGTGATGTGCACACACCTCAAATACCACATCCAGCTCTGGTGCACCCAGCACAGGAAGGACACAGCTGTTGGAGGAGCAACTGCAGAGCAGAGCCACGAAGGTCATCCAAGGGCTGGAGCACCTCTGCTGTGAGGACAGGCTGGGGGAGCTGGGGTTGTTCAGCTGGGAGAAGAGACTGGAGGGATCATAGAGCTGCCTTCCAATACTTGAAGGGAACAGGTAGGGCTGGAGATTGATAGATGGAAAAAGTTGGGGCTGTGCAGGCTGCAGAAGAGGAGGCTCCCAGGTGACCTTCTTGTGGCCTTCCAGCATCTGAAGGGGGCTACAAAAAAGCTGGGGAGGGACTTTTGAGGCTGTCAGGGAGCGCCAGGAGTGGGGGGAATGAAGCAAAGCTGGAGGTGGGGAGAGTCAGGCTGGAGGTGAGGAGGAAGTTGTTGAGCATGAGAGTGGTGAGAGGCTGGAATGGGTTGCCCAGGGAGGTGGTTGAGGCCCCATGGCTGGAGGTGTTTCAGGCCAGGCTGGCTGAGGCTGTGTGCAGCCTGCTCTAGGGTAGGGTGTCCCTGGGCATGGCAGGGGGTTGGAACTGGCTGCTCCTTGTGGTCCCTTCCAACCCTGACTGATTCTGTGATTCTGTTGTACAGGAGGGACTTTTCCTAAAGGTGACAAGATAAAGGGCATGGTTTTAAGCTGAGGGAGAGTAGACTGGGACTAGATCTGAGGAAGAATTCTTCAGCATGAAGGTGCCTTTTCTTCAGGACAAGGGTCAGTGATGTAAACTGGAATGCAGGGAGTTCCACCAGAACATGAGGCAGAACTTCTTTGAGAGTGACAGAGTGCTAGAACAGGCTGCCCAGAGAGGCTGTGGAGTCTCCTCTGGAGAGATTCCAAGCCTGCCTGGATGTGATCCTGTGCACCTGCTCTGGGTGGTCCTGCTGCACAGGGGTGTTGGATTATGTTTCTAGAAGTCCTTTCCAAATCCCACTGTTCTGTGACTGATTCTGAGATGCACTCTGGCAGCACAGACCACAGAGAATATAGAATGGAATAGAATAGAGTCATCCAGGTTGGAAGAGAGCTCCAAGCTCATCCAGTCCAACCTAGCACCCAGCCCTGGCCAATCAACCAGACCATGGCACTAAGTGCCTCAGCCAGGCTTTGCTTCAACACCTCCAGGCACAGTGACTCCACCACCTCCCTGGGCAGCCCATTCCAATGCCAATCACTCTCTCTGCCAACAACTTCCTCCTAACATCCAGCCTAGACCTCCCCTGGCACAACTTGAGGCTGTGTCCCCTTCTTCTGTTGCTGCTTGCCTGGCAGCAGAGCCCAACCCCACCTGGCTACAGCCTCCCTTCAGGGAGTTGCAGACAGCAATGAGCTCTGCCCTGAGCCTCCTCTTCTGCAGGCTGCACACCCCCAGCTCCCTCAGCCTCTCCTCACAGGGCTGTGCTCCAGGCCCCTTCCCAGCCTTGCTGCCCTTCTCTGGACACCTTCCAGCACCTCAGCATCTCTCTTGAATGGAGGAGCCCAGAACTGGACACAGCACTCAAGGGGTGTCCTGAGCAGTGCTGAGCACAGGGATCTATCTAATACAGATCTGTCAGGTGCCCTACTTAGTGGAACATCTTTGGCTTGTTTTATTTTCTGTTTCCTTCTCCCCACTTCAGTGCAATTATTTTCACAACCCTGTGGGGTATTACCTGCTTTTATAATCTTTCTATAATTAAATTTACAAATCCCTTCTTGAGCTGGTGCTGGATAAAACCTCACCAATGGCATCTTTTGTGCCTTAACCTATATTTATGTTGCTTCTATTCCTTCTGGCAGTAATTATCCTGGCTCTAGGCCTAGGATTAATCCATAAGATGCTGAACATGCTTGAATTTCCTCCCCCCCCCTCCTTTTTTTTTTCCTGTGGTCTCTCTCATCTTATGCAGAACTGAGCAGAGCCTTTTAAGAACCATTTCCTGTGAAGCAGTTTAACTGTTACCCCCTCTTAAGTGACTCACAGCAGGAGCCACAGCAAAGGTTAATTGATCCTGTGCTGTGGATACAGAAAGGAGAAATGATTCAGCCTCCATCATGGAGGGGCTTGGCGGTTCCTGAGCCTGATGATGCAGTTTTCACTGCAAAGCCAAGAGACCATCACCCACTGGAAGAGACCTCCAAGCTCATCCACTCCAACCTAGCACCCAGCCCTGGCCAATCAACCAGACCATGGCACTAATCATAGAATCAAGCAGGTTGGAAGAGACTTCCAAGCTCATCCAGTCCAACCTAGCACCCAGCCCTGGCCAATCAACCAGACCATGGCACTAATCATAGAATCAAGCAGGTTGGAAGAGACCTCCAAGATCATCCAATCCAACCTCTGAGGGACTTTGGGGTGTCAAGCTGCTACAAAGCTAGGTAAGGTGTAAAAGCAGCATGGAGGCTCCACCACTGGTCTGGTGGGGCTGCTACATCTGTGCAGTGGGACACTGCTGATGTACCATGGCTTTGGAGCTGTTGGGCTTGAGAGATTGAGAGCAGCTCTGCAAAGAAGGACTTAGGGATGCTGGTGGATGAATGGCTGGGCTTGAATTGGCCATGTGTGCTTGCAGGCCAGGAGGCAGACTGTTTCCTGGGCTGCAACCGAAGCAGTGTGGCCAACAGGTTGAGGGAAGGGATTCTGCCCCTCTGCTCTGCTCTGGTAAGGTCTACCTTGAGTACTGTGTCCAGCTGTGGGGGTCCTCTGCATGGGAAAGACATGGACCTCTTGGAGTGGTGTGATGGTTTTGAGTGCTACATGTGGCTGCCCAGGGAGGTGGTGGAGTCACAGTCCCTGGAGGTGTTGAAGCAAAGCTTGGCTGGGGCACTTAGTGCCATGGTCTGGTTGATGGTTCAGGGCTGGGTGCTAGGTTGGACTGGATGAGCTTGGAGGTCTTTTCCAACTTGCTTGATTCTATGATTAGTGCCATGGTCTGGTTGATTGGCCAGGGCTGGGTGCTAGGTTGGACTGGCTGAGCTTGGAGGTCTCTTCCAACCTGCTTGATTCTATGACGTGAGAACAGGCTGAGAGAGTTGGGATTGTACAGCCTGGAGAAAGGAAGGCTCCAGAGGGACTTTATTGTGGCCTCTTATGTGTTGTTCACCAGGAATTTTTCCATAGCAAACCTTTCTGGAGCCATTGGTTTGCAGCATGTCTGAACCACATTTAAAGATGGAGCCACACAGATCTGAATGTAGCAGTGCTGGCTGTTTTCCCTGGGAGGAGTGATCATGGGGAGGAATTTGATTGCCTCTAGAAAATTAGTGTTGATTTCAGAGAAGAATATTTTATTACAGTGTTTGCATTGGCATTCTCTTCATAGAGTAATGGCTAAGAGTTTGCAGTGTTTCCTGTGCTTGTGTTTATTTAATGATTTAATCTATTCCCTCTGAGTGCTGGCTGGGAGGAAGAAAAAAAGGAGGGGAGGGGGGGAAAAGGTTGGCTGCCTACTCTTAATATCCCATCATAAAATAAAATCACTAATCCCAAAGGTGGAATTGCAATTGAAAGAAAGAAAACCAGCCCTGGAAGTATTAAAACTGAATGATGCACAATAGAGACTGACCCTGGAGAGCAGCCAGGAGGAAAGGGACCTGGGGGTACTGGTGGATATTAGGCTGAAGAGGAGGCAGCAGTGCCCAGGTGGGCAGCAGAGCCAATGGCATCCTGGGCTGGCTCAAGAGCAGTGTGGGCAGCAGGACAAGGGAGGTTCTTCTGCCCCTGTGCTCAGCACTGCTCAGGCCACACCTTGAGTGCTGTGTCCAGTTCTGGGCTCCTGAATTCAAGAGAGATGTTGAGGTGCTGGAAGGTGTTGAGAGAAGGGCAGCAAGGCTGGGGAGGGGCCTGGAGCACAGCCCTGTGAGGAGAGGCTGAGGGAGCTGGGGGTGTGCAGCCTCAGCTGTGGAAGACAGCAAGAATAGAAATAGAATAGAATCAATCAGGTTGGAAGAGACCTCCAAGCTCAGCCAGTCCAACCTAGCACCCAGCCCTATCCAGTCAACCAGACCATGGCACTAAGTGCCTCATCCAGT
>WAAF01007331.1:24646-36667 GCA_013400475.1 Tricholaema leucomelas
TAACACAGATCACAGAGGAACACATCCAGACAGGCCTTGAAAGGCTTCAGAGAAGGAGGCTCCACAACCTCTCTGGGCAGCCTGTGCCAGGGCTCTGGGACCCTTACAGTAAAGAAGTTCCCCCTTGTGCTGAGCTGGAACCTCCTGTGCTGCAACTTACACCCATTGCTGCTTGTCCTATCCCAGGGAGCAGTGAGCAGAGCCTGTCCCCTCCTGACCCCCAGCCCTCAGATGTTTATAAACATTGTTTAAATCCCCTCTCAGTCTTCTCCAGACTGAACAGTCCCAGGTCCCTCAGCCTCTCCTCATCAGGCAGTGCTGCAGTCCCCTCATCATCCTCACAGCCCTCCACTGGACCCTCTCCAGCAGATCCCTGTCCCTCTTCAACTGGGGAGCCCAAAACTGAAGGCAGTATTCAAGATGAGGTCTCAGCAGGGCAGAGTAGAGGGGAAGGAGAACCTCCTTGATCTGCTGGACACACTCTGCTTAATGCACCCCAGGATCCCATTGGCCTCTTGGCCACAAGGGCACATTGCTGTGCCATGGTTAGCCACCAGCACCCCCAGGTCCCTCTCCCTTTCCAAAGGGTGTTACTGTAGAAGGGAAATACAAGAGGAGATACAAGGATAGATATGATGTAATTTCATAATCCCAAAGGAGTTAAACTTGTCCTCTTTTCAATTCTTTTCTCCTTTCCACTCTTTCCCCTCTTGTTTTGGAGGCTGATCAGACAGCACTCCAAACATACCTGCCTGGGAAGGTATCTCACATTAATTGCATTGCAGCAGATGAGACCATTTCAATAAATCCTCCCAGCACATTTTAGACCTTAATCAAGTGGTAACCTGTCTGGCAGTGCATTGCAAGGGAGCCAGGTAATTTCACCCTGGCTAGGAGAAGGCTTGTTTCATACAAGTGATTAATGAATTAGGAGCTGGAGGTCATTCTCTTATTACAGTCAATTCTCTCTATTACAGGTGCAGTTCTCTTCTGCATCCATAGCTGGGAAAGAGTTGTCTGCATGTCTTCCTCTGCTGAATAACTTCTTGCCTCTCAACCTTATCTATCCAAAAATCTCCCTGTAACATTAGTGGCAATATAGAGGAGCAGGGAATGACTGCAGGGGCAGATGAGCTTGTGTTTGCTTGCCTAAGAAAATGACAGTGGGGTTGGAGCATCTCTGCTGGAGAGCTCAAGAGAGTCAAGAGCATCCTGGGCTGGCTCAGGAGCAGTGTGGGCAGCAGGACAAGGGAGGTTCTTCTGCCCCTGTGCTCAGCACTGCTCAGGACACCCCTTGAGTGCTGTGTCCAGTTCTGGGCTCCTGAATTCAGGAGAGATGTTGAGGTGCTGGAAGGTGTCCAGAGAAGGGCAGCAAGGCTGGGGAGGGGCCTGGAGCACAGCCCTGTGAGGAGAGGCTGAGGGAGCTGGGGGTGTGCAGCCTGCAGAAGAGGAGGCTCAGGGCAGAGCTCATTGCTGTCTGCAGCTCCCTGAAGGGAGGTTGTAGCCAGGTGGGGTTGGGCTCTGCTGCCAGGCAAGCAGCAACACAAGAAGAGGACAGAGTGTCAAGTTGTGCCAGGGCAGGTCTAGGCTGGATGTTAGGAGGAAGTTGTTGTCAGAGAGAGTGATTGGCATTGGAATGGGCTGCCCAGGGAGGTGGTGGAGTCACTGTGCCTGGAGGGGTTGAAGCAAAGCCTGGATGAGGCACTTAGTGCCATGGTCTGGTTGATTGGCCAGGGCTGGGTGCTAGGTTGGACTGGCTGAGCTTGGAGGTCTCTTCCAACCTGGTTGATTCTATGATTCTATGTTCCTGGCCATAGCAGGAGCATTGGAACTGGTAAGTTTGCTTCCAACCCAAAGCATTCTGTGGTTGTGTGCTCACTCTCCAGAAGTTTGCCTGCTTTCACCCAGTAGCCAGTTTGGGCTCTCTCCAGGTGTTTTGCTCTTGGTGCTGCTGTTCTACCTTGTGTTAGATGCCTCACAGTCTTCTGTGGGATGGATAAATTGGCAAAATCACCTCCAAGTGAGTGGTGAGATTGAGTCCTCCTCCTGCTGCAGCTCTCTGAGCATCTTAGTGGCCTCCTTTTGACTTGCTCTAACAGTTCCATGTCCTTCTTGTCTTGGGGGCTCCAGAACTGCACACAGTACTCCAGGTGGGGTCTGAAGAGAGCAGAGTAAGGGAGCAGAATCCCCTCCCTTGCCCTGCTGCCCTCGCTGCTCTTGCTGCAGCCCAGCACACGGTTAGTAAGGACCGTTCCCTGCAACGTGCCGCCTCAGCCCACTGCCTCCAGGATGCTGATAATGCTGATGCTGCTTTGAAGCCTCCTGAGAAATCCGCGGTGTTGGGTTCACCCCAGGCGCTGAGACTTTTTGACACGGCTTTTAAGGAGGCTGGGGAGATGCTGCTGCGCCGGAGGGAAACGCGGCCAGCACACATCAGCAGCTCCGCCGCCGCCGCCGCCGCTGCCGCTTTATCCGGCATCAGGCTTGGATAATCCCCTGTGCCTTTAAACGTGATGCACATCAAAGCCAAACAGTGCAGAGGAATTCCCCCTTCCCACTCCCGCCTCCCAGTGCTCGCCCCCTCCTTTTTCGTTTACGTTTGAGGAGCTGGAGAGTGGATTGTGGCTGACACAGATTTGTAGGCGTCTCCATGGCTACAGAGCCCGGCAAGTTGGATGTGGAGCGTCTTCATTGTGAAGTTCCTCGTTTCAGCGAGGTCACTGCATGGTTTTCCTTCTCCCCCCCCCCCCCTGTTTTTTTTTTTTCCCTTTTCTTTTCCGTGCAGCTCTGAGGTCCCCCGGGGAAGCAGGAGAGCTGTCGGTGCCCCTGCCACCCCCCGCTTCGCCAGGTGCGCTCCTTTGCTGCACCTCGGCTCTCCTCGGAGCAAAAGCGCCAGGAACCAGCCTCCAGTTTTGGGAGCTTTGCTGTTTTTCATCCCATCTGCCCATTCCTTGGGGTGTTCTGCTCACATCCTCCTCAGCCATTCCCACCAGTTACCAAGTTTTGCTGATGCTTTCTTCCTGCTGCCTCCTTCTCTTGCTCGCAGCCTTGCAAGCGGAGACCTCCCTGGCGCAGAGCGTGGGTGCGAAGAGTCACTGAAGGTTAAGAGTTAGAAGGGACCTCGAAAGCTTATCCAGTCCACCCCCCCTGCCAGAGCAGGATCATTTAGATCAGGTCGTTGGCCTGAAGGGGGCTGGGCTGGGCGAGTGGAGTCACTGTCCCTGGAGGTAGAATAGNACAGCCTCCCTTCAGGCAGCTGCAGACAGCAATGAGCTCTGCCCTGAGCCTCCTCTTCTGCAGGCTGCACACCCCCAGCTCCCTCAGCCTCTCCTCACAGGGCTGTGCTCCAGGCCCCTCTCCAGCCTTGCTGCCCTTCTCTGGACACCTTCCAGCACCTCAACATCTCTCTTGAATTGAGGAGCCCAGAAGTGGATACAGTGGGTCATCTTCTTCAGGGGGTTGCCAAGCAAAGAAGAAGCCATCTGGCCTCCCATTACCTTCAGTCTCCTCCCTTAGGTGTTCTTTAGACTTAACTTTCCCCTTTTATGCATGGTATGCCCCCATGCTTGAGTGCACTTAGAAAGCCTGAAGATAGCAGCCCATATTTCATGGCTTTTCAAGTGCAGACACCAATGCTGGGCTGGTTTCTGCCACAAATACCACCTCTGCTGGCCTCATCAACGTCCCTTGGCTTTTTAACTGCAAATGAAAAGCCAGGGGAAGATGGTCCCCTTCAAACCCCAGTGCCTTGTGCTACCTTGAAATGTCCTACATCAGCAGGTGGGTTTGGTATCATGGCTTAAAACAAGCCCAGGGGTGTGCTAATTGAATTAAACTCCTTCCTGTAAAGGACTGGGCTCTTAAGGTCAATGTGCAATGAAACACACAGCCATAATGTGGGTATTGCTTCACTCATGTGCATGCTGGAGGAAAGACTCGGCTGATTGATGGACCTACTGATGTGCTCCTTGGCTAAAGGCTTGCCTGACATTTCAGGCTCATCTGGCTTCCATGGGAAGGTTTGCATGTTTCCTGCACACTGCAGTAGCTTTGTCTGATGCTTTATCTCCTTATCTATAAGGGACTGGAGCATCTCTCCTGTGAAGAAAGATTGAGAGATGTGGAGGTGTTTCAACCTCCCAGAGAAGGGTGATGAAGCTGGTAAGGGGCCTGGAGCACAGCCCTGTGAGGAGAGGCTGAGGGCGCTGGGGGGGTGCAGCCTGCAGAAGAGGAGGCTCAGGGCAGAGCTCATTGCTGTCTGCAGCTGCCTGAAGGGAGGCTGTAGCCAGGTGGGGTTGGGCTCTGCTGCCAGGCAAGCAGCAACAGAACAAGGGGACACAGTCTCAAGCTGTGCCAGTACAGGTCTAGTCTGGATGTTAGGAGGAAGTTGTTGGCAGAGAGAGTGATTGGCATTGGAATGGGCTGCCCAGGGAGGTGGTGGAGTCTCTGTGCCTGGAGGTGTTGAAGCACAGCCTGGCTGGGGCACTTAGTGCCATGGTTTAGTTAATTGGAAGGGTTAGGTGCTAGGTTGGACTGGATGATCCTAGAGGTCTTTTCCAACCTGGTTAATTCTGTGTTTAGTCTTGAGAAGACTGAGAGGAGGCATCTTGGCAATGTCTCTAAATAGCTGAGGGATGGGTACCAAGATGAAGGCGCCAGGCTCCAAGCTAGGAGCAGGTGTTGATCTGTTGGAAGGACCTGGCCAGGCTGGATGGGTGGGCAGAGGCCAATGGGATGAGACTGAACAAGGCCAAGTGCAGGGATCTGCACTTTGGCCACAACAACCCCAAGCAGCACTACAGGCTGGGGACAGAGTGGCTGAGAGCAGCCAGACAGAGAGGGAGCTGGGGGTGCTGGGAGAGAGAGGCTGAAGATGAGGCAACAGTGCTCTAGGCTAGGGTGTCCATGGCATGGCAGGAGGGTTGGAACTAGATGATCCTTATGGTCCATTCCAATCCTGACTGATTCTATGAATCTATGCATGGATAATAACAAGAGAGCTGTGGGCACCTGGAGGAAAGCTGTGTGGCTGTGGTGAGGATGTAAGCAAGGGAAGGGGCTTGTGCTGCTCCTGAAGAGTGAAAAGTTCACTCAGCCATTGCAAGATGAACAACACCACACTGGGCACTTGGCCTGAGCACCCATCAGGAGCTCTGGAAATGGCATATTGTAGATTGAGCCAGGTTGGAAGAGACCTCCAAACTCATCCAGTCCAACCTAGCACCCAGCCCTGGCCAAGCAACCAGACCATGGCACTAAGTGCCTCATCCAGGCTTTGCTTCAACACCTCCAGGGACGGTGACTCCACCACCTCCCTGGGCAGCCCATTCCAATGCCAATCACTCTCTCTGCCAACAACTTCCTCCTAACATCCAGCCTAGACCTGCCCTGGCACAGCTTGAGGCTCTGTCCCCTTCTTCTGTTGCTGCTTGCCTGGCAGCAGAGCCCAACCCCACCTGGCTACAGCCTCCCTTCAGGCAGCTGCAGACAGCAATGAGCTCTGCCCTGAGCCTCCTCTTCTGCAGGCTGCACACCCCCAGCTCCCTCAGCCTCTCCTCACAGGGCCCCTCCCCAGCCTTGCTGCCCTTCTCTGGACACCTTCCAGCACCTCAGCATCTCTCTTGAATGGAGTAGCCCAGAACTGGACGCAGCACTCAAGGGGTGGCCTGAGCAGTGATGAATGCAGGGCATATCACAGAATCAGCGAGGTTGGAAGAGGCCTCCAAGCTCATCCAGTCCAACCTAGCACCCAGCCCTATCACAGCAGATAAGAGGAGATCACCACACTCCTGTCCCTGGAGCTGCTCAGAGCTGAGGAGGGCTAAAACCTGACTTTACGCCTGCAGAATCTTGTCCGTTTTCTGCCAGAGTTTATCCTTTGTCTGCTACTTGTAGGCTACAAAAAGGTCATATTATAAGGACAAATCCAGTCCCCAGTCTTGGAGAAAGTCTGTTATTACTCTGAAGTGAAAGCAGTGAAATCAAATAATGCCAGGCTTTGCAGTAGTCCCTCTGTACAGAGAGCTCTGGAGGCTTTGCTGCCTCCCTAGGAAGGGAATCGCAGTCTGGGGGTGAACTTTCCTCCTGCTTTAGTCATTTTTCAGGGTTGGTTTTTGGCTTTGCCTTGGACTTCCTTTTTCTGTGTTTTGTTTGCCTGCTGACACTTTAATAATAAAATGCTTCAGTTTCATGTCTACAGTACTTAAAAAATAATTGGGAGGGAAGGCCAGGGGAGAGCTTTTCATCAAGTATCTCATTTTCCTGTCTAAGTCGGTGTGCCCCAGCAGCTATGGATGAACATTGCTGCTTCACCAGGAGAAATGGAAGAGAAGAGGATTTGCACAACTTAAGACTCCCCCAAAACAAAGAGCAGGAGGTTCCAGCCCTGCTCCACTGAGGAGACACCAGCACAGGTCCCATCTCAGGAGTCCTATTGAAATCAGAGGCTGCTGCCTCTCTTCTTGCTCTTTGGTCTCTTGTGCCAGGCAGGCAGCAACAGAAGAAGGGGACAGAGTATCAAGGTGTGGCAGGGAAGGTCTAGGCTGGATGTTAGGAGGATGCTGTAGGCAGAGAGAGTGATTGGCATTGGAATGGGCTGCCCAGGGAGGTGGTGGAGTCTCTGTCCCTGGAGGTGTTGAAGCCAAGCCTGGCTGGGGCACTTAGTGCCATGGTCTGGTTGCTTGGCCAGGGCTGGGTGCTAGGTTGGACTGGCTGAGCTTGGAGGTCTCTTCCAACATGCTTGATTCTATGATCTCCTTGCAGATAATGGCAACCCAAAGCACTACAGTGTGTTGCAAAGAGTGTTTGTATTACCAACTAAGCAGAGTGTGCTGGTTAGAGAGTGAGGAACCAGCACACCAAAGCCTGGAGCATGATGAATTCACATGGATGAAGCTATTTCTGTTAGCTCCACAAACCTTAGGCTGGCTTCCAGATGTGGCCTTGGAGTCACCATAATGTGAATGTAGAGAGAGAAGAAGAGGCTCATCAGGGTGGCCTGAGGGTAAATAGATGGAGCAGGTGGAGGTTCCAGCCCTGCTCCACTGAGGAGACACCAGCACAGGTCCCATCTCAGGAGACCTGTTGAAATCAGAGGCTGCTGCCTCTCTTCTTGCTCTTTGGTCTCTTCTGCCAGGCAAGCAGCAACAGAAGAAGGGGACAGAGTCTCAAGCTATGCCAGGGGAGGTCTAGGCTGGATGTTAGGAGGAAGTTGTTGGCAGAGAGAGTGATTGGCATTGGAATGGGCTGCCCAGGGAGGTGGTGGAGTCACTGTCCCTGGAGGTGTTGAAGCAAAGCCTGGCTGGGGCACTTAGTGCCATGGTCTGGTTGATTATCTAGGGCTGGGTGCTAGGTTGGGCTGGATGAGCTTGGAAGTCTCATCCAACCAGGTTGATGCCATGAGTCTATGATTCTATGGCTGGGGCTGTTACTTCCCATCACTTGGATTTCCATCAGTTTGTGCTGCTCACAAGGCAGCTTTAGGAGTGCTTGGTGGAGTGCTTTCAAGCCCTTCTCCATGCCAGACCTCCTAGATGTCTTTGGGGGCACTTCTCGCCTCCTTTGGCTCTGTGCAGCACCACCAGGTTGATTGCACCTCAGCACCAGAAGGAAAGATCATGTCTGAGGGGCAGCCATCACCTTTCTGCATGGGCTCTTGGCCTGCCCCTAGGCTTCTCAAAGCAGATGTTGCAAATTTGGATTCCTGGTGTTTCACAGAATCACAGAGTGGCAGGGGTTGGGAGGGATCTCTGGAGATAGTCCAGTCCAGCCACCCTTCTAAAGCAGGGGCACCTAGAGCAGGTTGCCCAGGATCACATCCAGGCAAGTTAAGTTTTTCCATAGGAGGTGACTCCACAACCTCTCACAGAATCACAGCAACATCCAGGCTGGCAAAGCCCCTCAGGATCACCAAGTCCATCCTCTAACCCTACTCTTTACAGGATTCACCTTAAACCACATCCCCAAGCACCACATCCAAACCACTCTTAAACACACCCAGGGTGGGTGACTCCACCACCTCCCTGGGCAGCTCATCCCAGTCCCTGACCACTCTCTCCATGAAAAACCTTTTCCTAATGTCCAATCTAAACCTCCTCAGCCTCAGCTTGAGGCCATTCCCCCTTCTTCTGTCTCAAATCACCTGTGAGACCAGCAGCAGCCTCTCCACAATGTCCCTTCAGATAGTTGTAGGCAGCAATGAGGTCTCCCCTCAGCCTCCTCTTCCTCACACTAACAATCCCCAGCTCCCTCTGTCACTCCTCATCAGATTTATCCTCCAGGCCCTTCCCCAGCTTCATTGCTCTCCTCTGGACCCACTCCAGCACCTCCACATCTCTCCTGTATTGCAGTGCTCTCTGGGCAACCTGGTCCAGGGCTCCATCACCATCAAAGTGAAGAAGTTTTTCTTGATGTTTGCATTTTGCCAGCGTGCACTGGAGCCTTTCTAACACCACTGCTTGTGATGAAGCTAAATGTGATTGTGCTGTGGGAGAGAATGTGTGTTCACCTAAGACAGGGGACAGGCACATGCTCCCAACTCCTAAAAACACCACCTGGAACCACAGCTTGCAAGGTAGTGGTACCCAAGGCTGAAATTTGATTTGGGAGGAGGATGCTGTTCAGCTTCTGCAGAAGGGGATTGGTCTCTTCTGCCAGGCACCCAGGGACAGAACAAGAGGATACAGTCTCAAGCTGCACCAGAGCAGGTTCAGGCTGGATGTTAGGAGGAAGTTCTTCACAGCAAAAGTGATTGGCATTGGAATGGGCTGCCCAGGGAGGTGGTGGAGTCGTCCTCCCTGGAAGTGTTCAAAAGGAAGNTTCTGTCAAGGCAATCCACCTCTTTCCAAGCTGAGGATCACATCATGCACTCCACCTGCCAGTCCACTAAGTGCACTGAGTGGTAATTTGGTAGGGATTTTTTTTCCATCTGCTTTGTGCACTGAAAATAGTATCCTTCCTCTGGCTATCCTTGGGAACTCTTCAAGGAGGCTAAAAATACAGCTGTGAAAGCTGTGATAATAAATGTCCCCTCAGGACTGATGTGAAGCCTTTCAGATATGCTACAGATCCAGGGCAGAAGCTCACAGAAGTAAAGCTGTAAGCTCTCATTGCAGGATGTGAACAAGAAGTTGCAGGATGAAGTCTGCAGAGCAGTGCTTTGTTTCCTAGGAGATATTCTGCTCCTGCTCTGGTGGGTGAATCTCCATAGGTGGAGTCACTCAGTGGGAAGGAAAGCAGTGAACCCAAAGCATTGTTTGCAGCCACACTTCAGGCTATTAGAAGGAACCTGTGGACCATTCCCAAGAAGTGGTTTGGATGGACCTTGCTGTTGTTGTGCATTAGGGTTTAGATGCAGCAAGCTCTCAGGACCAGGGAATGGTGCATCTTCTGGTTTATATGGGCACACAGAGAATCAGAGAACCAACCAGGTTGGAAGAGACCTCCAAGCTCATCCAGTCCAACCTAGCACCCAGCCCTGGCCAATCAACCAGACCATGGCACTAAGTGCCTCGTCCAGGCTCTTCTTCAACACCTCCAGGGACAGCAACTCCACCACCTCCCTGGGCAGCCCATTCCAATGCCAATCACTCTCTCTCAACAATGTACCCAGCTGCTGAGAGTATGTATCTGAAGGGGGCTACAAAACAGCTGGGGAGGGACTTTTGAGGCTGTCAGGGAGTGACAGGACTAAGGGGAATGGAGCAAAGCTGGAGGTGGGGAGAGTCAGAGTGGAGGTGAGGAGGAAGTTGTTGAGCATGAGAGTGGTGAGAGGCTGGAATGGGTTGCCCAGGGAGGTGGTTGAGGCCCCATGGCTGGAGGTGTTTCAGGCCAGGCTGGCTGAGGCTGTGTGCAGCCTGCTCTAGGGTAGGGTGTCCCTGGGCATGGCAGGGGGCTTGGAACTGGCTGCTTCTTGTGGTCCCTTCCAACCCTGACTGATTCTCTGATTCTATGATTCTACCTCTGGGCACTGATTTCAGACTATGTGTATCCAATATCTAGATCCAGTGGGATCCCAGCAGATCAAAGGAGTCCTCTGCCTCAATTTCTCCTCTTTCTTGACTGCACATGCTCTAGATCTGGGGCAGTTTCTTCTCCAGTGCATGCCCAGGATTGTTGGAGTATGTCAGGGGTGTCTCAGGGATGGAGATTAAATTTCACATTAGCAGTCCTCAGAACTTGCAGGCACCTGGCAAAGGGCAGCTTTGTTAGCACAGTCTGACAAAGCAGCAGACAAAGCCAACACTTCTGGGATACACACACCACATCCCTGCCACGAAATAAAGTGGGTCATGGCCAGTTCTCTGAGGGCAAGCAGCATGGCACAGCTCACATCCATATGGCTAAACTCAGCCATCCTCCAAAAGAGGCTGGCCCTGTGCCGGCTGGAAAGGGTCCATGCTAAACCTTCAAGCATGTCCAGATATTGTCTGGGAGGATCATTGGTCTTGGCTGGCCAGGGCTGGGTGCTAGGTTGGACTGGATGAGCTTGGAGGTCTCTTCCTACCTGGTTGATTCCATGATTCTATTGACCATGGTTCTATTGATTCTATTGGCCATAACCATGCTTGGGACCATGGTAATGATTTAGTGGCATGGATGATCCCAGAGCAGGACTGAGTGTGGTGTCCTTCTCCTGGCTGTGAGCTGGAGTTGTTTAGCCTGGAGGAGAGGAGGCTCCCTTCAGATCCTGGAAAGCCACAAGAAGGTCACCTGGGAGCCTCCTCTTCTCCAGACTGCACAGTAGTAGGATGGTTGGACTTGATGATCTCTGGAGGTCCCTTCCAACCTCTAATGTTCTATGGTTCTATGATTCTGATTTTCTCCAGGGAAGACTCCACAACCTCTCTGGGCAGCTTGTTCCAGTGCTCTGCTGCTCTGACCCAGGAGAAGTTTTCCCTTAAGCACAGCACCTCATGGTGCAGAGTGTACAAAAGGCTGTGGCGAAGAGTTGGGGCTCCAAGGGGCTGCTCATAGCCCAGAGACAGCATTGTGACTGCTGTGTGACTTCAGAACTCTGGTAGAAAATCCACCTCCCCCACTAAGGTAGCATCTCCAAGGGCACATCCATACAGATGCAGCCTTCATTGCAGGGAGCCTGGCTTGTACCTAATGTGTTGCAGCTCTTGTAGCTCCTAAAATTACCCCTTCCTCCAGTCCTTCCAGCTTTCTGTGTTAACCAAAATGGCTCTTCTAAGTGGGGGAGCATTTCCCAGGGCTGCTCACAGAATGCCTGTGTAAGGTGGATGAACAGCCCTCCTGAATTAATAAAGAGCAGAGCTCTGCTGCTCTGAGTGGTGTCGATGCTAATGTTCAGCGGCACACAGCGGAGCGGCTGAGGAGCTTCACCTGGTGGGAGCAGAGGCAGGAACTGCCCCTGAAGAAATCTCAGATCAGATCTGGGCAATCCGTGAGCCACTTGAAAGAGCTGCAGGGCTCCTCAGGATGCATTCTGGTATCAACATGGTGTTAAAGCCATGTGCACCTGGACGTGCAACTGGATGGGGCTGGTTCGGCCCATGGAGAGCCCTCTGAAGAGGCAGCTGCTGCTGAGTGAAGCAAGTTCCCTGCCTAACGTTCCCACTGATTTCTTCCTGCAGAGAGAGAAGCTGCACTGCACAGCACAGAGCTCCACTGGAGTAGGATGTAAATGCATGCATGCAGCTTTGGTTTGAAAAGACAAAGCATAAGCTCATCTCTTCCCTCCGAGTGGAAGACGTCACAGCTCGGAGCCTTTCTTCCTATGAGCATCCTCTCTGTCCTGCACCAGCGTCTGCAGGTCCTGTCTCTGGCCTCAGTTAGAATCACAGAATCATAGTTGTCAGGGTTGGAAGGGACCACAAGGATCAGCCAGTTCCAAGCCCCCTGCCATGCCCAGGGACACCCTACCCTAGAGCAGGCTGCACACAGCCTCAGCCAGCCTGGCCTTAAACACCTCCAGCCATGGGGCCTCAACCACCTCCCTGGGCAACCCATTCCAGCCTCTCACCACTCTCATGCTCAACAACTTCCTCCTCACCTCCA
>WAAF01007332.1:0-25691 GCA_013400475.1 Tricholaema leucomelas
TGGCACTCAAGATGACCTGTTCCATGACTTTTCCTGGTTATTGTGGATCTACCCATGTTGGGAAAATTAACAACTTTCAAACCACCAAATTTTTAACCTTCATTTTAAAATGTGTTGGAATTCTGTGATTAATAATAGTGTATTAGGTCATAATTTGATTGATTAGGTAACACTGGTGCTCATTCTTGGAGGAGAGCCTAGCTACTTCAGTACTTCTAATGAATGCAAACCTCTTGCTGCTCTTGAATTCAAATTTGCTTAATGTCCAAAACTTTTCAACACCTGTCTATGTCAAAGTGACTGTGCAAACTCCAGGACTGGGAAAGATGTGAAGGAACCCTGAACTTCCACAGCCTGTCAGTGGAACTTTCTTCCTCCATACAGGCAACATCATCAGTTTTTTTGTCTGGATTTTGACTGCATGTCAAAATGTGAGGTTAGTATCAACACATGCATGAGACACGTACTATGATCCTAGTTTCTGAACTGTGTTTATAGAATGGTTATGGATGAAGCCCTTGAATCAGAGCATCAGTAGATACATAATGTTCTGCCATGATACTTGGGCTCACTGGGGTTGCACCAAGGATGAGGTGATGTAAGACCAGGAGCAAGGAATGAAGGTGTATCATTGGCATTGCTTCTGCAAAGGACATTGCAGTATGTTTGAGTTTCCACTCAGAGCAGTAGGGAATGGATAAGACCACCAAATTCCAAGTCTTCCAACAGAGCTGATTAGATTTGTTTCATTGCCTGTCTAGAATTCTCTAGATTATCAGTTTCTATGGTGTATTTTTCCCCTAAATGACACCAAGGGAAAATCAACAGATGATACATACTTAGGCCACCTGGTGGTTTGTATTATTGTTATTGCTTATTGTTATTTTCATTGTAAATGACAGAAAATTGTAGGCATTTTTATTTGGAGAAAATATGAAACAAGGTGTTGACTCACTTGTTACTTCATATGCATACACCTACCCTCAGAAATCTCTACCTCTAGCTTGTACTTTCTACAGACTTGATCAGTGAGCCAAATGATGACCAGAAACATGTTTGTGCAGGCTTCCCCACTTCCCTGTATCCCTCAGCCTTTGGTATCACACTCCTGGGATGTCATTCCACTCTGATGCATTTCATGGCAAAGTGATGAGCCCAGCATCCTCCCCTTACATGCTAGCTACTGCAGCTGTGTGAGCAAAGCTCCAGAGAGAAACAAAGCTACACCATCCTGAAGTTTCCAGGTGATCCAGTGTGAAGCATAACAGTATGCTGTTGGAATTTCTGTCTACATCCACTGGAAGTGCAGTGACTGTGATAAATGTATACAGATACAATAGAAAGCAGAATTTGCCTAACACTTCTGTAGCTTTTATCCTGTTAAAAGTTCCTTGGCTTTCAAAGAGCAGCCTTCTAGAAATCATAAGATTGCATCCTGCATGTAACTACTGTGCATGTGTAGAAAAGTTGCCATGTTTGTTTTTTTCTAGCACAGAACTCACTTTAATTTGAGATTATTTAATTGAAGAAAACAATTCCTGACATGTTGCAAACCAACATTTGAACCAGATCTTCTCCTTTTACATAAGGATAGGATGAATGCACCCTAGCCTGTTTAATCCATGTGGAGCAAAATGAATTAATTTTGGCCACTTAGACATTTGATTGGTAAAACATAATGTAGCACAGTGTGAATCACCTTGACATTAGTTAAACAGTTTTGGTCAATCAGATTGCTTTGATAATTATTAGACATGCAGGACATGCTGAGGTACTGGACCTTATCCAGAGAAGGGCAATAAAGCTGGTGAAAGGCCTGGAACACAAGGCCTATGAGGAGAGGCTGAGGGAGCTGGGGTTGTTTAGCCTGGAGAAGAGGAGGCTCAGGGCAGACCTCATTGCTGTCTGCAACTGCCTGAAGGGAGGCTGTAGCCAGGTGGGGGTTGGTGTCTTCTCCCAGACAATCAGCAATAGAACAAGAGGACACAGTCTCAAGTTGTGCCAGGGAGGTATAGGCTGGATGTTAGGAGGAAGTTCTTGCCAGAGAGAGTGATTGGCATTGGAATGGGCTGCCCAGGGAGGTGGTGGAGTCACCGTCCCTGGAGGTGTTCAAGAAAAGACTGGATGAGGCACTTAGTGCCATGGTCTAGTTGAGTGGATAGGGCTGGGTGATAGGTTGGACTGGATGATCTTGGAGGTCTCTTCCAACCTGGTTGATTCTATGATTCTATGACATTTTCCATAATTCTTTCAGATGGGGTCTAGCTCCACAAACACTGTGACATGTGATTATATAAAGGGGAGACTAATTCAGACAGCACAGGGTTTTCTTTTTTAACACTTGGCTGATTGCTACTGAATGCACTGTCATCTGAGTATACTCTACGTATGTTTATACCAACTTATGCATTTGATAAGCATATATGTCTCTCTCTTAAAAAAGCCCAAACAAACCCCAAAAATTCACTGTACATGTGAATAGGTATTTACTGGAATGCCTTAGAAATAAAATAAAATTTATAAATTTGGAATAGTTTTAGGCCATCCTTCAAGCAACAGGAGATATCAGATGGAGCAAAGTTTATTGGGATCAGAAGTCTAAATAATGTTAGTGCTACCAGTGCTAGAATTTGTTTTCTCTAGAGTCACTGCCAGTAAGCTAGCTATTTTCCATTTTGAGTGGTAGAGCAATTGAAACATGTTACAATTCAGAAAATACCTGAAGATAGGAGGTGGTGGAAACAGGGGCATCAAAAGGAAACTCCTTTTCCTGAACCTGAAGAGCATCACTTGCACAGGATAATACCCTGGCTTTCCCCTGTGTCTTCTCTTTGCTGTTCTTTTTTCTACTCCATGTCTCCATTTTTCTAAAGATCATCCTGAGGCATCATGAGGTCTGAATAGCCTTTCTAGTGAGTAGGACATTTTTGATTCAGGCTTTCCAGCCCTCCTAGTGAGTAGGACATTTTTGTTTCAGGCTTTCCTTGTTTTACTGGTCATAAGATGGAGACTCTAAGAAGTCACCTATATTGTTTTATTTGTTACTAACTCATTTTCAAAATCTCACCTTTTCTGCTTCCCCACAGGGCAGACAGCAGCATCCATACAGATCTCAATGAGGGACTCTGTTTGGTTGTAACCCTTCCCATTACTCTGCCATGCCAGCATCAAAAACTCCAGCTCCCAATACACTTGATAATTTCAGCATACATCTTGTATTTTCTTTCGTTCAGAGATGTCAATAGTTTACACAATGTAGTATTGGTTGTTAGTGACAATAAACTGATTTTGTGAGGACTTAATAAAGGATTACATATAGATTGGTCCTGTCCCCATGGAAGAGTCTAGTCACCACTGTTAAACAGCTCTATCCATTTTGTATGGGAAGGCTTTGCAAAAGCAGAGTCAAGAAGTCACCTACAGAAGGCATTGACTAGGCTACCTAGTCGATATAGGACACCTATACCCAGATTTAGTAATCTAGACAAGTTATTTAATTTCTAATATCTAGCAAGTTAGGTCTGTATTGAATAGAAATAATACTTTTTTTTTTTTTCTTCCATAAATGGTTGTTTTCAATCCTCCATATTCAGAAGTGACTATTTATGCACATATATGTACATATGAACGCACACAAATAATTTAGACTTTACCCAGACGCATGCAGCTATGGACTGAAGACAGTATTATGTTGGAGTTCTGAGCAAACTGAGACCGAAGGAGAAAAGTTTTGTACTGAAATCTCCTGTCGTCCTTTCGTATAGCATCACTAGTAAAAGAAAAAAAAAAACCAAACCCAAACCAAACCCAAGATTAAAAATTCCTAGGAATAAAATCAGTTCAGAAAACTTCTGATTTTGTAGGTGCAAGAGGGAAGAAGTAGTGAAGTTACAAATATTGCTGTACAAAGTGGTAGAGGATTTGCCTTAAGCTGTACACATTTTGCCTTTCTAAACTTCACACTAGATGATTACTCTTTTAAGCAAGCTTTATGTTGATAATTCCATACCATTTCTGTATGTTAAACTAAGTTTACTGACAGAAACACTAAAATGTTTATGTGAACTCACCGAACATAGTACTTGCTTTACCTTCACACAGAGCACGATTTATATGATTTCCTCATCCACACTCTATCAGTTGTGTCTACTGTGCATTAAAACACCTCCATCTCCAGTAAATTAATTTACTAAAACTCTTCTAGTTCTTTAATTTATTTAACTGTAATTCATGTTGAACTGGGTAATACATGAGTAAGTTTATACTTGACTAATCTACAGAAAGAAATGACAGTTCTTTAGGAGACCACGATGAAGAAATAATCTGCTCCCTCCACTTTCGTTATACAAATATAATATGATAAAGTTTCATAATTATACCTTTTTCTTTATACAGTAGAGAATCTGATGTTTCAGACTAAGCTAAAAACTTGTGTGAGACTTCTATCAGTTGATTAATTCCTTAAATCATGAAGTTGGGCATTCTCCCAAATTAGGTACAGATTTTCTCACTTGGATTTTTTAAATTTCCAGGGCTAAAAATTATGGCATCCAGGAAACTGAAAAACAGCTGTATCAGGGACTCTTTCACAGAAGACATAGTACAGTGGCAAACATGTGGTGGCAAAAAAGGCCCAGTAAGTGGCTCCAATGACCCAGACAGATTGGTGTGGCTCTAGAGAAAGTGGTCAGTGGTGACCCAGATGCATTTTCTGGCTCTGGAAATACTTGAAATGCTAGTTATCAGAAGATACAGGGTGCCAGAGAGGGATCACTTTATTCTTGCCCTAATTTTCATACTCTTTTCTTTGTCATTTCCCCCTGAGATGGAAGAAGCATGCAACTTTTTTGTCATCCATAAAAGCATATAAACTCACACAGTATTGTGCTTTTCAGATTCATGAATCTAAGCAGGAAAAAAGTTCTGGACATTTTCCCCTCCCTCTCATAGATGTGTAACATTTTGGTGTTAACTAAAGCACTAATTTTCAAAGAAAATGTGCTTTAGGGCAGTATGTATTTGCAGCTGTTTCTGATGCAGTACATATTTGATACTTCTCCATATGTTTTCTTGCAATTTATTTTTCTTTCTTCATTTGATGCATTTTTTATTTGCTGATTTGATTCTCTGTATATCACTCATGCCTGTTGTGTTGAATTTCCCATTCTTCCCACGCTAGGCCTTAATTTGTGGTATTTAGCCATCCTACATTCACTGGTGGCTGCACTCCCCAAAGTTGGCTTCACTCCCGCTTATTAACAATCCCCAAGATACTGTGAAGCTGGATTATGTAGAGCTCCAAATTTATCTCTGCAATGATGACAGACAAACCCACAAAAGACAGCAAGAACTGTGTGTTCCACTAACCCCACACCAGCTCACCAGCTCCTAGCAAGTGGCTTGGAATCACATACTCAGAAATTTTTGGACTGTTGTTTGATGTCATGGTTTAACCATCAGACCACAAAACAAACAAACAAACAAACAAAAAAATTAGTATGTCAAGTAAAATCCTTCTACTTCTACTTCTGCTGATTTTGTAATATCGGGACAGCATTTGACTTTTGCTCTCTGTGATTGTGTCCGGTTTTGGGCTCCTCGATTCCATAGAGTTGTTGAGATACTGAAACGTGTCCAGAGAAGGGTGACAAAGCTGGTGAGAGGCCTGGAACACAAACCCTATGAGGAGAGGCTGAGGGAGCTGGGGTTGTTCAGCCTGGAGAAGAGGAGGCTCAGGGGTGACCTCATTGCTGTCTACAACTACCTGAAGGAAGGCTGTAGCCAGGTGGGGGTTGGTCCCTTCTCCCAGACAACCAGCAATAGCACAAGGGGACACAGTCTCAAGTTGTGCCAGGGCGGTATAGGCTGGATGTTAGGGGGAAGTTCTTCACAGAGAGAGGGATTGGCATTGGAATGGGCTGCCCAGGGAGGTGGTGGAGTCACCATCCCTGGAAGTGTTCAAGAAAGGACTGGATGAGGCACTTGGTGCCATGGTCTAGTTGAGGGGACAGGGCTGGGTGATAGGTTGGAGTGGATGATCTTGGAGGTCTCTTCCAACCTGGTTGATTTCACAATTCTATGATTTCAACAAGAAGCTCTGTTTTCTCCATGCAGCGAACCTGTGCCATTGTGTATTTAAAGCTTTCTGCTAGGCACAGTATTTTAAATGGTAATGCTTCATAGATCTAGGATTTAGGCTGTACAGAACTCTGGATCCACTGAGACACCTGGAAATTAAAGAACTGCTTTCTCTTAATAGACTGCTAGGTCTCACAAAACATATTTCTTGGGTGGATAGTTCCTTTGACAATGTTTGGGCAGTTTCATTCTGTTCCATTCTTATGAATAGTGGCACAATTCTTATCTAAGTTAGTTAATTATAGAATCATAGAATGGTCTAGGTTGGAAGGATCATCCAGCTCCAACCCCACACCATAGGCAGGGACACCTCCCACTAGAGCAGGTTGCTCAAGACCTCATCCAGCCTGGCCTTAAACGCCTCCAGGGAGGAAGCATCCACAACCTCCCTGGGCAACCCGTTCCAGTGTCTCACTACCCTCGCTGTAAACAACTTTCTCCTAACATCTAGTCTAAATCTCCCCTCTTCCAGTTTAAACCCATTACCCCTCATCCTGTCATTACAAGACCTTGTAAATAGTCCCTCCCCAGCCTTCCTGCAGGCTCTGTCAGATACTGCAAGGCCACTATGAGGTCTCCTCGAATTGTTCTCTTCTCCAGACTGAAGAGCCCCAAATCTCATATCCTGTCCTCATAGCAGAGGTGCTTCAACTATCTGATCATCTTTGTGATGAAGGAACTAAAAATTGGTAACTAAAAAATACTAATTAGTAATAAAATCCTTTCACATTAGAGACTTAAGATACTTCTGTCTGTTAAGACATTTTCGGTTCTCACCTGTGTCGAAACCAAAACAGTATCAAATCATTGACAGCCTTCTAATTATTGATACAGCTTTTCTCAGTTTTAGTGTGGCACATACTTTATAGGTTTGAGAGATACCAGTAATTTTACAAGGCATTCCTTACTTGTAGTTGATAACTAAAACACAGGAGCATAGTGCTCAAACCTAGCCATTCCCTGTAATGTATTAACTAGCAAAGCACAAGCCTGATACACAAACCTATACAGCTCCCATGCAGTTAACCATTACTGTTTTTCAGAGTTGTGATGACATAAGCAGCAGCAGCAGAAAATACTCCCTATAATTGTTGTCTCATATTGTAAAATATCATAATTCCATCTATCTCCTTACCTATGTTGTTCCAAAACAGCCCTGTTATTTTTCAGAGCTTTCCTGAATGAAGAGTTGCACTTGCACCCTCATCCATTTTAAGTCCAAATAATTGCAAATAATTGTTGTTTTTTTTTTTTTTCTTTTTCTTTTCCAGATTTTACCTACAGAAGAAGACCAAGTATTCCAACAGTAGGTGCTGGCTTTCTGTAAAGTCTGGAGACATCTCAAATCTCTGATCTGGGGTTAAGTGCTTTCATTCTTTTGCAGTTCACAGGACATTCATAAAAATAGTGCAAGGCTTGATTTCTACCTGAAACATGATGCAGTTACACATTTCATAAGAAATTTATGGCAATACCTTTGAGCCTGTTATTGCTTTCCCTTCTAGCAGGCAAAATGGATCTCACACTCTCCAATCTTCTAGCAGGCAAAATGGATCTCACACTCTCCAATCTTTTCTGCATTTCAAGACTTGAGTTCCAACTATCCACTGAAAGAGTGATCAAGTTAAGTTTTGGGGGGTTTTATTTGTATTTCACTAATGTTTTGTTTGAGATTCTTGTTACACTGAATGCTGTCTGGAGAGTTAAGTAACAGACTTCACAACATTTGTGAAACAAAAAGACATTTCTCTGGATGCTTAGATGAGGACATGTAAAAGGTCAGAAACGACAACAAACTACACCTGTGGCAACACACTACAGAGCAGATGGGTACCCCAGTTACACTATTAGGAACAAAGGCATGTGTTACAGCTAAAGGTCTGGGATCTGAAGACAAAGGTCCCTTTCTGCCTTTGGCAAGCTCTTCCGTTTCTCATGCTGTTGATGAAAGATCTGTCTATTACAGCATGACACAGCTGAAGCAAACACATGGTTTGTACTAACTTACATACAAGCTACATACTGTAATTTAGAGATGTCCGCTTCTTGTTAGGTAGGTTCTGTTGGATTTTCTAAGTAAACAGAATGGAAAAAATAACAGTCCTTTAGAGTTACACCCAAGAGGGAGGTCGAGTACATCACCAGCTGACCAAGGGAAGTAGTTTCGGCAGTGCACTGACCAAACACAGTCCTGCTAAGTTAAACTACCTTGTTATATGCTCCTGAAAGCAACTTATCTATGTGAGTCTGTAACAAGACTTGTGACTTTATTTCCAGCCTCCATGTCTGTGCCAGACTGTGCAGCAGCTTGTGAAATGATGATATAAGCCAGCCTGTACAGAATTTTCTGATACTCAACATCATTTGGCTAAGGCATGAGTTAAAGAAATGCCAGGTAAGCAGAAGGTATAAGACTTAGACCTCAGGAGTGAAGGAAGCTGGAGTCCCTACTTGGGGTGGGAAAAGGATTTGCTGCAGTCATAATCAGATGGTGCAGCCTAACTTCCCACCTCGTGAGGGGATCTTCTCTGGACCAATGTATGACAGCATCTTAACCTGCCAGTAGGGTACTGGCCTTGTACAGTTAACTGGGGAGGCTGGGGAAAAAAAGGGAAAACACATATGTTTATGCACTCACATGCACCTTTAACTTGGCTTTGAAATATAGCTTTGGCTTCAGATATGCCTTGAGAGACACTGACATTCACAAGGTACAAATCCAGTTCTACAGCCACATGATTTGAAATAAAATTAATACAATGGAGGTAAGCTCCAAGCCTTTTAATTTGAGTGCCAAATAATGTTTGTAACTGAACACAGAAGAAGAGAATGGTACAGAAGAGATTCACAGAGGTTGGTGCACCTGGGTCACGTTCAGAATGGTTGCTTGGGCTTTCTTTCCAAAGGTACTCGTAGACAACTCAGGAGGCCAGTGCGGCTGAAAGCTGAGGCTGCCTGTGCAGGAGGAGGGAGAGCGAGCCCAAGTGGAGGGGTCCTCATTCCCCCTTTCCTTCCACAGAAGTGCTGGCAGTGTTGCCTGTGAGTATCATTCAGCCTTGGACTGATCTAGAAAAGTATTAATTAGAAGATAAAGATAGGTATGAGCATGATTTTAGTACTTATGTAGGACTTGAGATGTGAGAGCAAAATGAAAAGAGCAGAAAAGCTGTGGGCAGGAAGGTGTGTTCAGCTGTTTCACTTCTCTTGCCTAGGAGGAGGAATCTGTCATAGCTTGTCTTTCGTAGCATATCTGCTATGCTTGGTGAGGTAAGCCTCATGCTGGCTCATGTTGAGCTTCTCATCCACCAGCACCCCCAGGTCCCTCTCCTCACGGCTACTCTCCAACCAGTCACTGCCCATCCTGTATTTGTGCTTAGCATTGACTCAACCCAGATGCAGGACCTTGCATTCGGTCTTGTTGAACCTCATGATGTTGGCTTGTGCCCACCTCTGCAGCCTGTCCGGGTCCCTCTGGATGCCATCCCCTCCTTCCAGCATGTCTGCTGCACCACACAGCTTGGTGTCATCAGCAAATTTGCAATAGATGCTAAGGGAAGGATGGGAGAACAAGTCAATACTCCTGTGTGAAGCTCCTGTCATGATATTATCTGTCAAGAACCTTATGTGAGCCAGACTGATCTGTGGGACATACCGCTTGGTAGCTCACCTGCCTGGTGACATAGATCACAGATTATTCTGTGTTCAGAGGGTCCTGTCTCTATGGTCTTTATATACAATCCAATTATCCTCAAATTTTGTATCTGTTCTTGCATTTCCTTATGCTAGTTCTGTGGGTCCTTTGGTCACTGGGAGCCTCAGCATGCTGTTGAAGAGCTGAGCTGGCTGTGCTCTATAAGTTATCCACATTTACATGAGTCCAATCTCCCAGTTTTATAAGAGCCACCTGTTGGGCTTCATATTCTGCTCTTTTTGGCTTCAATCGTATTTCCATTCATTTAATGAGTGTCTTTCAGTGACAGTGTTGATAAATAATCAGCTAATTGATGTCTTTCACAAAATATGTTAAAAGGGCAGAGTTAAGGTTGTGTGACCACTTCACAATCTGGAGTTGCAGAGTTAGAAATGTTACTGCTGGGTTCAGAAAACCTGAGTCCCCAGGAGGGGCTCTCAACCACCCTTCCATCTTCCTTCCATCCCTCTCCCTTATTCCAGATCTTGCCTTATATTTCAAGGAAAGTTTGAGGGTTGGCCGGGGGGTTAGGAAGCAGATGAATTAGTCACACAGAAGGCAGGTTAGGTTAGAGAGAGAGAGAAGTTCAGCCCAAAGCCCAGACAGTGACTGTGTTATCTATATTTATGTTCTTGTTCTTAAACATCTCAGCAAGCCTATGAGTGAAGTAGACATCAGCATCGTTTCCTTTTCACAGCCTGTAATCTAGTTCTTCTCACCAAAACATTCTACCTAGGTTCAAACTAGCACACAGCTGTTCAGTGTTTTGCTCGGTACAGCTTCCACAGCATCTGAAAAGCCAACACAAATGAGAAAAACCCTGCACAAAAGCTAATAATCCTACATATGAGTTTTGACTGAACTTGTATGACTGATGTTCTTTAAAGCAAAACGCTGTGCTTACCAAATCCAACTTGGAAGAGTTTCTTTGGCCTCTAGTTTTCTGGCTTTCAAACACTGCTGCTTAAATATCACACCAAAGAACGTGTGTAATTCTGACTTGCTAGTGTCCAGGCTTCCAATTACAACATTGTTTTGCATTGATTATGTATCTGAAAGACTGTTTCTCTAGGATATTTGCAGTCAAGTGCCTTAGGGATTCAATCAGTACTGCATCACTGAACCCAGTGATGAGAGCTAGTTTGCCTTAGTTGATAATCTGACACATTTGTATTCCTGCCTACTTTTTATGGGATTAAAGCAAACCTAACTTCTCAGGTTATGGCTGAATGCATGTAGATGCCAAGTCAGTCAACCATGCCAGTATATGTCCTAAGGAACTAATTGAGGTAGCTTCGGAACTGCTGTGCAGAGTGGCCAAAGGCACAAAAGGTTAAGTTTCACTAGGTGAGAAAATGGCATATAGTAGTTCTTCAGTGTCTTTGAGTCTGAGGTTTTGTCATTACAAATACGTTTGCCTTTTAAAAGCTCCACCTTTAACTTTCTAAGTCAAGATTTGCATTCTGTTGGATACGTGACTAGTCTAAAGTTCACCATGCACATACGTATGCATGAGTGTTTGGTGCAGACAACAGGCCTGTCTTGGGAATGACCAGTGGGAGCAAGGTCTTTGGCTTCAAGGCTTCAAAAGTGGAACAAAGTCAGTCTTCTGTCAGGAATCATCAGGAATCTAGAACATAAACAGAGGGTTGTGGGGTTTTGTTTGGTTGTTTTTCTGTCCGTGTGTATCTCTTTTTGTTGTTTGGCTAATTGAAAAAAAATGTATTTTTGGGGTGGTGGTTCTGTTTTGGTTTTGTTTTCTTCTCTAGCAACCTTTGCTTTAATTGTTGAAGGAAGTAGAGCTCACTCTGCTCTGGTACTGGAGGTTATTGCCCCTCTGGGAGATCTAGCAGAACATATATTCTCCCTTTTCAGGTCCACTACAAAGTCAGTTTATGTCACTGGTGAAAGAATGTTGCTCTGCAGACACAGAGTAGCAGCAGTAGCACACAGAAAGCTGGCATCACAGCAGTGGTTTGAATTTCTATGATGCTGAATAGTGTAAAAGCTGTTCAGTGTCAATACTATTGTCTTGACTCCTCTTTGAGGTAACTTTTGTTTCTTTTCTGAGTGGGCTGTCTCTGTCTTCCTTAGCCTGCATTCCTCTCCATGGATGGTGAGAATTTTTTGAGAAGTTATTACTATAAAGGACCCAAAATGGTGCCACTATTCCCTGCACCAGACAGAAAAGAAGTAAATGAACAAGTGTCAATATCTGCCTGAACCAGCTTTGGTCTGGTATTTTGCACAAAGTGGAGAATTAATACCTTACACCTCCACAAAGTGAGAGTGCAGCATTTGGGATGTCACTCTGAGCTACTTTCTAGTAGCTGTAGGGAAATCCAGAGAATAGTAGTAGTGACAGATAAGTGAGGAGGTGGAAGAAAAAGAGATGAGAGATAAAGAGGAAGGGAAATAGAGAGAAGAATCTTGCACCGACTAGAGTGAGCAGCTTGTAACTACTGCTTTATTCATGCCAAATACTAATTTCCCTTCTTGTCTCAGGGTATAGCTCATGCACCCATTCTAGTTTTCTCAGGTTTATCCATTGCTCCTCAGCACTTTTATGATATTTTTTGAAAGCAGCCCTTAAAGGAAGATTGTGATCATCTACCCACGTGGGGATTAAATCATCAGATACCTCCTCCTTACTTGTACAGCATCTGCTTGTAGGAGCAATGTTCTACATCACAAGAGCATTTGAAAAGGTCAGCAAGACGACCAGACAGGGCCTCTACATAGGTGCTGGGGCAACTTTTTTTGAGTGAGATCAGTATGTTGGTCTGAAATCTTGCGCAAGACCAAGTGAGGCAGAAGGAGGCAGGTACCAGGACCAGAAGTTCAGTGGCGGCATAAAAACTGATGAGGTTAGGGCTAAGTCCAAGAAAAAGGAAATGGAAGGGGAGAAATAACAACAACAACAACAACAAAAAGATCATATATTGCTGAAGAGAAAGAGACACTGAGACTTCACATAGCCTTAATGTGATCTGGAAAGCTCATTAAATAAATGAGCATTTGAGCATACAAATTTGCCAACTCTGAGGATGAACATGATTCAGAAAGCCCAAGCTGGTTTTGGAAAATGATAGATTTTTTCATAGAACCACAGAATCAGCCAGGTTGGAAGAGACCTTCAAGATCATCCAGTCCAACCTATCACCCAGTCCTATCCAGTCAACTACACCATAGCACTAAGTGCCTTATCCAGGCTTTTCTTGAACACCTCCAGGGACAGCGACTCCACCACCTCCCTGGGCAGCCCATTCCAAGGGCAAATAACGCTCTCTGGAAAGAGCTTCTTTCTAACATCAAGCCTGTATCTCCCCCGGCACAACTTGAGACTGCATCCCCTTGTTCCCTTGCTGGTTGCCTGGGAGAAGAGACCAATCCCCACCTGGCTACAACCTCCCTTCGGGTAGTTGTAGGCAGCAATGAAGTCACCCCTGAGCCTCCTCTTCTCCAGGCTAAACAACCCCAGCTCCCTCAGCCTCTCCTCACAGGGTTTGTGTTCCAGGCCCCTCACCAGCTTTGTCACCCTTCTCTGGACACGTTCCAGCACCTCAACATCTCTCTTGAATTGAGGAGCCCAGAATTGGACACAATACTCAAGGTGTGTCCTGACCAGTGCTGAGTACAGGGGAAGAATAACCTCTCTTGTCCTACTGGCCACACTGTCCCTGATATGGTCCCTAAGTAAGTACTATGTCAGACTGTACTTGCCAGTGATAGGGTCCTGTAAAAATGTGCAGCAGCTGCCTAAATGAGAGCAAATGTGGTTTGGTTTGATTTAATTTTTTTTTTAGGAAGAAGGAAAGTGGTGATCTGGAAAAGTAGTCCTTTTAGTCCAACTTTGTCAGTATGCAGTTCTGCACCAGATTTCTAAGACAAGGACAGTTGCCCAAAAGGAAGTTAGTGAAAAATGGAATTTGAGTTACAATACGGTGAAACATGTCAGACAAAAATAATTACTTTCCTTGATAACTACATTGCTAAACAATGGAAATAAGAGTGGTGTACTTAATCTCAGCTTCAGCATAGCATGCACATGGAAATATATAAGAAATTACAGTTTATGTGGAGAAGATATGGGAACTAGTGAAAGATCAACAAGATGGCCAAAGGGGAAGCATCTGACTTGCTGAAGGTTGCTGAGAAAGCTATTCAAGGATTAATCTCAGGTTGAAGTTGTTTAAGCATTTAATTAATGAGAGAAATAACGCTGTAGCAGGAAGCATAGGAATGTGCTAATGACATTTGTTATCAACACAGAATAAGAGGGTATGGCGGTGAGGCACAACATATGACAAGGAAACTAGAATTGCTCGGGGTTTGAAATAGAATAACAATCATCCAGTCATGCTTGTATTGTTAAGTAGCAGGGATTCTGCAATAAAAGTTAAGCTTTTCAGTTGAAAATAACAGGAATAGAAAATAGATGTGGGAACCACATAGCAATAAATAAGTCAAATATTGTTAGTATATGTCAAAAAGGCATTTCCACTAGATAAAATGGGACCAACTTTAATCTCTTGGGTACCAATGAGGCCCCTCAAATAAAATATACCTTTCTGGGCAACAGTGTTTCAGGAAGAAGAATTCAAACAGAAACAATGGCCAAAAAGGGCTGACTGGGACCACATTCAGGGCAACAGAGAACTGATCTTTTAAGAAGAAGTTAGAGCTGCTCAGCTTGCTTAGCCCAGCAAAACAAAGGTTGAGGAATTATCTGCTTGCTGCTCAAACAACCAAAAGGGCTTGCATATAAGAAATTAATAATAGATTAATGACAGCTTAATGGTATTCTTGTCAGAAAGACACAAGCATCTGAAACAGAGATAAGGCTGGGAACTGCAACATCTTTTGTCAGATTCAGAGGGATGTGGTGTAGTGACTAGCTGGAGCAAGAGAAGAGGACTGTATCTGGTTTTAGGAGAAGTTTGCTCAAGAGAAGGATGAGCTGAGGTGCACAAGAAGCTGGCTAGATGTAGTTTTAGGAACATTTTATGTAGTTCTTAATATTTTAGCTCCTGCCAGCTGATGCCAACTCTTCACCTCCATGCACAGGGAGCAACGCTGGGGGAGAATATTTCTTAGATAGGCTCAATCTCCCTGATTCTTCCTGTGTGGCCTTGAACTGCTCTCTATTTAGGGCATGTGGTGGAGCACCACAATTTAACCCAGGGCCTGTAAATGGTTTGCAAGATGTTCCGTGAGAAAATTCCATGTTTAAAATGTGAAATGTGTTTCAGATTTTGGATGGGCACAGAGGTCATGTGACGACCACTCTGCTTCCCAATTGGAAGAACTTACCTTCTAGAAATGAATTCTTTGCACTCATACTTAGGGCTCCAGCAGTCATATTCCAAGAATATTCTGACATGCATTCTTCAAATCTTCTGCTTCTGCAAGTATTCCTGCTAGCAAATCCATCCCAGACTCTTTAGCCAAAAGAGTGTGAACGCAGCATGAAGTAAAAACATTTTTTATTCAAATGAATAGTGCTAGAAAAAAAATTCAAGGAATACGCATAGGTCCTGGAGGGACACAGGAAACAGAGTGCTAGACAACCAGGAAGAGCAAGAAAAGGAACAGAGAGAGACAAAATGCATGAGAGAGCCTGAGGCATGTCTGAGACAGGCTTTAAAAACAACAAGAATAGATTTGAGTGGAACTAGGGAGGCTGCCTGAGGAAAACATGAATGTTAATTCCTGACACTTGTGAAGGAGAGAGTCCCATACATCCAGCCAAGGCCATACACAAGACATTTCAATGACTGAACGTAAGAGGAACTGAGGTATTTCCAATGTAGAAGCCCAGGCTGTGGAGTAGAATGTTCACAGTTCAGTGAGAAGTAATCAGAAGATGTGGAAGAAGAAAGAATTAGAATGAAGAAATATGCTGGTACAGCAGTCAGGGTGAGGTAAACCACAGGTGGGAGCTGAATGAGGTGGGTAAAAGGACAGCTGCTCGAATTTTCTACGTCAAACTGGAAAGATGACAAGGTGAAGGCAAAGCACACCTACCCTGATCTAGGGTAGAGTGTCCCTGCCCAAGGCAGGGGGGTTGGAACTAGATGATCCTTGTGGTTCCTTCCAACCCTGACTGATTCTGTGATTCTGTGATTTCTGTGATTTCAGGTTGAAAGCATGTAAAACTGCTTGCACGGAGTACATATTGTTGAAGGCCTGAAGAAGAAACTTTTCAACTCTGAACTGAGTTTTGGGCTTTTGGTCAAACCAACAGATCAAGAAAAGAGTTTTGAGAGTGGGGGGTTTTGTTGGCAGATTTCCTTGAGAAAATTTCTCCTCCCTGTAAGTGATGTAAGGGAGTGGAAAACTGTGCTTGTCTCCATATATTTTTACGAATAGGGTTCTCCTTAACACAATAATTTTTTACATTAGATTTTGCCTTTCCTCATATACTTTCCAGTATGAAATACACGTGTTCACCCCACCACCAGCTGGGGAGCTCAGGTGACCATTCAGATTCCTTTAGTTTTTGTGCTATCCAGGAAGGCAGGTTGTATTTTTCTCTTCCTCAACTCTCTTGCGTTGAGCCACCAGCACCTAGTTTCCCTGGCTAGTCTCTTCTGCACAGTGAGGGGGATCTTTAGAGGATCTGAAGAAAGCAAGGGAAGGAAAGAGAATGATGATTAGAGACTTCTGAAAGGGGCAATGAGGAATTAAGGACTATACTCTTTGAAAATTTGCGTGACACTCCTTAACGGTCCCTGCCTCATTTTCCACTTGGCTGCTTTATGACTGAACTGTAAACTAAAAATGACATGGGCTCATTAATTTGGCAGCAACTGGCAAGATGTGGCCATTTAGCGTACCCACAAAGCTATTGTTTAAGGCTGGGTCATGTCAAAGGGCAAGCTAAATATGGCTGAACCTCTGAAAAGCTGAGTCTAGGAGTCCTAGAGCCTAAACCTTCTCCCTAACCTCTGCTTGTCTTCAGCAGTGTGATCAGCTTGGGTTTTCTAGGGAAAGCTTTACATAAAGCTGTCAGGTTACTAGCAATATTATGTCAGTTCCATTTTTTTTTAAAGTGGGCTCAATTATATCATCCTCTCTTCACATCTGACAAGCAGTGCAAAAAGTGCTTGCAATAGCTGCTTCAAGGAAATGGAAATGCTTCGGTTGAGGGTCATGGTTGCAAGTCCAGAGTTTGAAGGGAATGTAAGCACAAATGTGTTAAAATGTCAGATAACACAGAATCACAGAAAAAAACTCTTCAGGACAGTGGTCTGACTACTAGCATTTGTTTGGTTTAGAGAGTAAGTGGTTAATCCCTAAACTGTCAAGGAATTAAAGTGCATGGCAATGGGGCAGATTGAAGGATCCTTATGTGTGCAGGCTGAAGGAGGCCATCTGAGTTCAGCATTTAAAAAGCACACCACAAACTGCACACTGAGTATTTGAACACATCTCTTCTTCAGGCAAAAGAAGACAGTGAGAATGAAAGCAAACGTAGAGTGAAAAAGCAGCTTGTATTCCTGCTTTCTCCCTTTTTTTGCCATATGACCCCTCACGTGTAGTGAGAGATTTTCTTTGTGGGGTGATGGTTTGTTCCCACTTTCCCTTGAGCTGACCTTAGTAGAAAAGGATGACATCCCAGACACTCTCCTTAGCCAAAAGCTGGCATTTATTTTGGGGGACTTGGAAGGAAGCCATTCTCCAGCTGGTCTGTTCCTGCTAGGGACATATACATCTGAAAATAATACCTCTGCTATTTATGCACGTGGTCCTGTCATGACCTCGTCTACCAGGATAGATTAACTGAATTTCTCCAATGTTTTCTTTACTTCCTGATGGCCACTATTGACTTTGTTGTGTGATGAAGGCTTTCGAAGGAGCTAAACTTGCATCAGTGCGGGAAACATGGCATGCTTGAACTTTGAGGTGGCTTGGTATTGTGAGGGCTTTCAAATGTGATTTCTTCCCTATTAAACTGAAGTCACACTGAAGAAGAAAGAACAAATAATTTGGACTGTCTTAATCTCCTTGATAAACAGTAATTGTAACGAGTTTCACAGAAGGCAAATCACAGTTCTTAGGTGTTGAAATTTAAGTTTGTTTCAAAAGCAAAAGAACCCAAACAAACAAACAAGCAAGCAAACAAAGTAAAACAACCCAAACCAAAAGCAGGTTAAATTTCAAATGTTGCAGACTGGCTTTGCCATGAAAAAAAAACAAAACCCAACAACTCAGTCTACCTTCTCATTATTACATTTAAACTTAACCTGTAGCAATAATTAAAAACCATTTTTTTTTGTTTGTTGTGTTTTTTTTTTTTTTTTGACAGGTTCTTATTCTGCTAAGATTAACAAAGAAATATTTTTTTCCATCCTGATTGGTTAAGTCACCTTGAGAAAAAATTCTTACTCATTAAGTACTGTAAAACTCAAAATCTCTCTCCCTCTTTTTTTGTCTTCCCCCTCCCCCCCCCACTTCTGTGGTTCTGGTGATATTTCTTTACATATTTCTACTTATTTGTTTTGTTTTGGTTAAAGTTCATACAGGGTTGATTAATTTTAGCAAGTTCCCAAAAATGAACTGGACTTTTGTGCCTCAAGGAATTTTTTTTCTGACATTTAACAGCAAAGAAAACTATTTCCTCTCCCATTCAAAGCTAACCATGTTTAATTGGCCTAGAAGTCTGTTGTAGTTTGGAAAATGTTTGTGATAGCCCATCTGTTTTTTCATCCAGCCATTCAAGTGGGCCTGTGTTTACCATCTTGTTGTGTTTACATGTACAATGACGTTAATATGACATGGTATTCCCTTGAAACAATGCTAGATCTTATAGGCTGTGTAACTCTTAATAATGCTTTTATTACACAGGAAAAACAACTGCATAGTTTTCATGATAGTTTCATAAGATCTCAAATTGATTTTTACTGCTTGGAGCATCAGCTAAGCTACATGAATAATACACAGGACATAGACACGTGCAGTCACACACAGCTGTGCTTTGGGGATCATTTGGAATACTTAACAAAATCTATTTGTTTGCTTCAGTGGATTCAAATGAATAGTTTTGTATCTCTTGACCTTTGGTTGAAATTAAAGTGGTTTAATGCAACAAACAACCTCTAAACTCATAGGCTACCAATTTACATCTCCCCGTGCAGATCGTTAAGAGACTTTAGACTTTAGGGTGACAAGCAATTTATTTTGCAAAACAACAGGGATTTAAGATCCAGACATGTACAGATGTTGCGTTTTCCATACATTTTTGTGGCCAGATAGCAATGTTTGAAGATGTATGTGTGAGGTCATTTGAATTCACTTGGAGATGGGAGCTTCATAGCCACAGAGACCATCTGGCGATCAGATGTGGACTGCAGGTAGATCTATTTGTTTTTAACTGAAGTCACTGAGGAATGAAAATGTCAAGTACCCTAACACTGCAGAAAAATGATAATCACTAGCCACCCAGTGCAGCGTCTGTTCAACCAGTTTCAAAAAAGTAATCCAGACAGTGAAGTAGGAAATTGCAGGCATTACAGCACTTTTTCTTCTCCATATGTGCGTGTGTGCATATATACATATGCAAGTGTGTATATTATGCCAAGTCCTTAATGGAGCGGTGAGATTTCTGGGTGTCTGCTCATGGTGGTCCACACAACAACAACAACAAAAAAGACTGGTAATTGGAGAAATTACTCTAGAATCACTTAGCCTGGAGTGTCTGACAAGCTGCAATCAGTCTCTGACATGTGCATAAATTCTGCCCCCCCCCCCCCTTTTTTTTTTNTCCCCCCCCCCCCCCTTTTTTTTTAATGTTATTTGACTCGGCTGGTAAAGTTTCTGGATAACTTCTGTGTTGTTTATTTCAGAACTGGAAATTAGGCTATGCAGAGATGTAATTCAGGATGTCCCTTGTGCTGCTACTCCTCAACCCTAACTTTCAGCTGTGGTACTGGCATGGTGGCTGGAAGTATTGAACTGTTGTCATGCAAGAGCTGAGAGAGGCTTACTTGCTTTCAAGGTGCCAGAGAACAATATTAAAGACAGAGAAGACTGAAATTAGTGTAGAAAATGAGAATGAAGACAGCATCATGTCCGAAGACAGAGACTTCTTCCACAAATTTGAATGCATTTTCAGGTGTGAAAATTAGCCCTCTGGCCTTTCTGTGAAAGAAAGAAACCTGAACCACATACCTTTGTCAAAAAATTTCCAATTATGAGTAATAAATGGCTTGGTATGGGCACTTTGCCTACCTTCCTGCCTTCCTTTTGCCTTCCTGCCTGGCAAATACTTTACCAAGAGCAGATATTAAAGAAATGTCCAGTCTGAAGAGTCTCACTCTCTTATTCTACCAAGTAAGGCCACATGAAACAGGAGCATAGATCATTTTCCAGAGATACAAATATAGGCTGACCCAGTAACATACCAATCCCTCAGTGGAGTTATTCCAGATTTATATGTGCAAAATCACAAATGTAATAAAGCCTGAAAACCAGATGCCAGGCAGCTATCTCCCTAACCTGTGGACTATGGTCTTGAGGTTTCCTCCCAGGATGATGAGCATAGCAATGACATTAATAAGGGGTCCAGGTGGAAGATCTGACTTGCTGATCTCTGATTTGAGCATATCTACTGATAAGTCAGTCCAATCATCTACACCTAATCTTTGTCATATAAAACTGATAAGAGAAATATGAATTTCTAATGAGCCTCATAACTTTTCCTAAGCCTAGATCAATAATGATTTGGGTTTGATTCTGAGCTTTTTCTAGAAAAGATGTATCATGAAACTTCAACACCTTGGTACATGCTTAAGGAGACAACTCCATCTAAATGCAATAGAAATTATGCATAGATCTCCCAGGACACATTAACAACAGTCACAGTGTAAGGAAACATGCTCTCTCCACAGGAAGACAAGATTATTATTCCTTTGGGTGATTTCTATCTTGCCAAGGTTCAACTTGTATCAGTGTGTCAAAGGGACTGATGCTGGGAAGAATTATTTACTTGAGACATTCCCTTTATTTGTGATGATCTGTGTTGGTGCATATGGCTGAAGACAGAGTTTCTGTCTCTGCATTTGGCTTCTGTACCCAGCCTTATATAGTAATGCTCTCATCTGGCACACATTTCAATTATGTGTATCATTATGGCTTTTAAATAAAGAGCAAGTTTCCTGGCATTTCCTTTGCTGTCTTTGGGTTAGGAACAATGAAATGATGATGCGTTTTCTCTTGGTGGTGTTGTTGCTGTTTTCTCCCCACCATAGAAGGCTACTGTAGTTGGATTGATACCTAGCTTTCACCACAGTGCATCAACTGGAACTACAGCACCAATCCTTTAAATTCCATACACACTCACGATGGCTTTGAGATTTTTTTCTTTAATGATTTGATAAGGTTGTTTTCTAAGCACATTGTGCTAATGAATAAGCTATCAGAAATAAAGCACTTGTATGGATTAAATGAGAATTTAGCACAGGCCCTTTTTCCTGGTTTTCTTTATGATTCTGTAGGACAGCAATGACCCTTGATTGTATGGTGCCAGGGTTATTCATGGAAAGATGATCACAGAAACATAGAATCATAGAATTCAACAGGTTGAAAGAGACCTCCAAGATCATCCAGTCTAACCTATCACCCAGCCCTGTCCAATCAATGAGACCATAGCACTAAGTGCCTCATGCAATCTTTTCTTGAACACCTCCAGGGACAGTGACTCCACCACCTCCCTGGGCAGCCCATTCCAATGCCAATCACTCTCTCTGCCAACAACTTCCTCCTAACATCCAGCCTATACCTTCCCTGGCACATCTTGAGGCTGTGTCCTCTTGTTCTGTTGCTGGTTGCCTGGCAGTAGAGATCAACCCCCACCTGGATACAACATTCTTTCTTGTAGTTGTAGACAGCAGTGCGGTCACCCCTGTACCTTCTCTTCTCCGGGCTAAACAATCCCAGCTCCCTCAGCCTCTCCTCATAGGGTTTGTGTTCCAGGCCTCTCATCAGCTTCATCACCCTTCTCTGGACACATTTCAGTGTCTCAACACCTCTCTTGAATTGAGGAGCCCAGAACTGGACACAGTACTCAAGGTGTGGNTTACTGATGATGATCAGTGTATTTGTAGGTGAAGTTGTATCTTGTTACATATTATTTGATGAATAGTACAAAAAAGGAGAAACGTTGGAAGTAGAAGTTTTCATTAACTGGGAACAGAAGATCACCCCCTTTAGAAATTCCTTTGAAAAGAACGTGCATTTAAACAGCCATATCCATACCTCTACTTATATTCAATTCTTCCATGCTTCTTTTCCTCTTTCACACAGTATGTGTGCTGGACTGTCTTTTCTCTTGGACGAAGTGGTATGGCCTGCCTAGTTTTGAAGCTTATGAGCTCTGCTGTCTGGATTTCTCTGTTGCGGTTTGGAGGGTCATAACATCAGACCCTTCCTCTGCCTAACTTGGAAGTCAACCTTGTTGTTATTAACACAGATGTGGCCACTGCCTTCTTCCTCTACTATCCCCTTTCTCTCTGGCTGTGCTTCTTGCCTTATAGCCCAAGAAAAAAGCTCTGGTGCAATGAATCTGGAGCACCTCCATTGTCATTCATAGGAAAACAGTGGATGCATGGTAGGGCATTAGTATGGACTGCCTCAGGCTAAGGCAGGTGTGCAGCCCATATTTCTCGGGATATTCACCAACAGTTACTACAGAAAAAGTGGGTGTCAGCTCCTCCTTTTAGGCAGATTCAGATGGTCAAGGTGAAGGTTGCTAGTCAACAGGAAAGCAGAACTCATGCGATCTACGTGGCTGCTGTATATTTAGGCATCTACAGCTCTTTAAGAGCAAAGAAGTTGGATGTACTTTTGTGGTTAGCTTACTTTCTCTTTAGTGCCTAAACTCCACCTAAATTACCTTTTCATGGCTCTTTGAGGAAGCTCATTGTGACCTCCAAGTTTGACTCTTGATCTTGGACAAGGATTTACTGCGAAAAAATTCCACTTTATCTTGGCAATTTGTTTTAATCACCTATCTATCATTTGCAGAAAAATACTGGATTGTTCTAAAAATACCCACAAACTCCACAATGTAGTCTCTAAGATATTCATGGAAGAACATCCCTCAAGCAAGGTTTTGCTATATTTGTCAGAGCATCAGTTTTACTTCTAGAGAAAATTAGACATTCAAAAGCAGTTTTAAGAAAGGTTGTATATCTAGAATTTTGAAGACAAAGCTACAGAAAGGTAAAACATAAAATGCACTGTAAGAGTTGGGGTCATTCTCAGCTGTTCCCACGTCTCAGCAACACCATGTGGATGGATAGTTCACTTCTTTCAATAGACCAGAACCGGTATACTCTTCTGTTATTACAGTTGGCTACCAGACAAAGAGCTCTTCATTGCCATGTCTAGGTGGGCTGACTCAGCCACACTCTTGCCTTTACCAGAATTTCTTTTCCTGTCATAACTGTGCGTTAGAACTCCACAAAGGGCTGCACAGGGTAAGGTCTTTTCCTCCCCTTTCCTCATGGAAGTCTCTTGATTAATATTTCAGTGGCGTCTCAATGGGGTTGTATCTGGCTGTGCTCCTTTGTTATAGTCTGTTTAGAACACAGTAGTATAACACTGTAAACTATACTTTACAAGAAATATTAATTATACAAGCACCTTCCAGTGACTGATAATATTTAGCTTGCTCCAAGCTTTCCACAAGGTCTAAATGCATCCTGGAGGACAAGAGACAATTTTGAGGATGCACTTGTCAAGACTGCACATTTCCATCCTTCTCTTCTGCACATACCCACATATGCATATACACACTTCATTAGAGTAAGAGAGGCCCTGGGGGATACTGTCACAGCTGCCTACATCCTTTTCTTATATCTAGCCTTCAAACATGAATATGATATTACTTCACACAATCCCTGTCTTACCTAGAGAGACTTGGACAAAAAAGTTGTGTCTTCTCCAGTACAAACCATTGCTGAAGACACTGGAGTTACACGTCAAGACTATGAAATCAGAATCAGGCACAAACTTTGCTCCAAATTTCCTGGCTTTTGTGGTTAGAATCCAGACCCTTAACATTATTTTAACATAGGTTTTGCATTTATATTTGTAAACACAGAGTACTGCTGCCTATTTGAGTTTAGAATAGATTGTGGTATAAACATATTTCCTCTTTACACATTATAATCAGTGCACAATGGCCTGCTTTATGTAAAACACATCACAGTCTTTGCATCTCTGCATGTGCTTGCATGCACATATAGCTTAAATTAACTAACTTAATATTCTCATGCTGCATTCAAAGAGATCTGTGAATGAGGTAGGGAAAGATGGTCATGCAATTCCTATTTTGGAGTCTGAGATTAAACATTGTGTTTAGGAAAAAAACAAAAACATTTAATAATGATTCATTTTAACAGAGTTTTGGCTGATGACTTACTTATAATTTAATCAACTAAACACTTCCCTTGGCAGAATATGTTTTGGCCCACTGTTTCTCCTGGCAGCTATGTAGAACCATCCACAGTATACGTGTCCTTTGGAAAACTAGCAAACATCATTCCAATGCAATGACTCTGTAGGTGATAAGATGAAAATGATTAGTTACAGTTCGTTGGATAATGCCCCAAACCTGTTCAAAACTACTGCTTGGCATGATCCCTGGGAAGTTGTTTTGATTTATTTCACACTTCCACTGAAAGGCAGTTGAAATCAAAGTTGACTTGTGCTAAAAAGGTGGATCAATAAAAAAACCTGAGGGGTGGTGGTGGTGGTGTGAATTTGCAAATGTTATCTGTAAAGTCTGACCTGATTTTGGAAAATATTTTGCTGAACTTGGAGTGTGTGAATTTGCATTTTGAGGATTAGTCATGCATTTACATGTTTATAGTATGATTTTTTTGGCTGATGGCCTTGCATCGTAGCTTTACATTCTGTACAAAAGCACAAACAGCAGCAGTAACAACAATGTCAAACCCGCCTAATTATTATGTAACAGTTTTATATTACCTCACAGCACCTGGCAAGGGAATATGTTCGTTTTAAGAAGAGAAAATGGACATAGAAAATTTCCAAGACACTATGAGTTGCATTGGCCAAAGGCTGCTTTCCAGCTGAAGGCAGAGAAGGGAGATCCCTTTAGATTCAGGCCATTTCAAGGCACCTTTATTTCAGTCTTGCTTCACTTGTGGTTCCCTTAAGATGCAGCAAGCATGTTATTTGCTGAACACTAATAGAAGTGTGGGAACAATGAAGTCTGTATTTATGGTGTTATCCACAACACACGAATGATGGCAGGATTGCGCAGTGCTCATGTCAGGCACTGTGATGCTCTCAGGCAGAGCAGCTGAAGAATAAAAAATGCAATATTGTCCCACAGAAAGAAGATAAAATATCCAGAGGTTTGAGATGAAGTGTTTATTTATGATCTCTGCTGGGTGCCTGTTTGCAGCCACATCTATCCACAGACTATTTGTAAGCTGAGAAAAGAACTTCACAGACTTTCCATTTTGCTGAGGAGCAAACAGAAAACTGTAGTCACACAGTATCACAGTATCACAGTATCACCAAGGTTGGAAGAGACCTCACAGATCATCAAGTCCAACCCTTCACCACAGAGCTCAAGGCTAGACCATGGCACCAAGTGCCACGTCCAACCTTGCCTTGAACAGCCCCAGGGACGGCGACTCCACCACCTCCCTGGGCAGCCCATTCCAGTGTCCAGTGACTCTCTCAGTGAAGAATTTTCTCCTCACCTGGAGCCGAAACTCCCCCCGGCACAGCCGGAGGCTGTGCCCTCTCGTTCTGGCACTGGCCATCTGAGAGAAGAGAGCAACCTCCTCCTGGCTACAACCACCCTTCAGGTAGTTGTAGA